>PVKH010005995.1:0-14256 GCA_004027955.1 Chaetophractus vellerosus
GTCATCCATTCTTCATCCAATCTTGCTGATTGATGCAGATGCAATTATCCCCAGGTTTGCTGGACCCAACAGCTGGGCACAATTACCTGGCCGAGTTGACACATTAGCCTAGCCATCACAGGCTTTATGTCCTTGGCTAAGTTTATTCCCAAGCATTAGATTGTTTTAGTCACATGGTATTTTTTTTTTTCGGATTTCCTCTTCAGATTGTACTTAGTAGAGTAGAGAAATGCTAATGGGTTCTACATATTAAACTTGTATCCTGGCACTTTGCTGAAATCATCTATTAGCTCTAGAAGTTTTGCTGTGGATTTTTCAGAATTTCCTAGATATAAGATCATATCATTAGCAAATAGTGCAAATTTTATTTTTTTCCTTTCTTATTTGAGATCCTTTTATTTCTTTATCTCACCTAATTGTTCTACCCAGAACTTCTAGCACAATATTGAATAGCACTGGTGACAGTGGGCATCCTTGACTGATTCCTGATCTCAGCCAGAAAACTCTCAGTCTTTCACCACTGAATAAAATTCTAGCTGTAAGTTTTTCATATATGCACTTTACCATATTGAGAAAACTTCCTTCTATTCCTATCTTTTGGAATGTTTTTTTTTTTTCCAAGAAAGGGCGCTGTGTTTTGTCAAATGCCTTTTCTGCATCAGTAGAGAGGATCATGTGCTTTTTCTTCTTCAGTTTATCAATGTGGATTATTCCGTTGACTGATTTTCTTGTGTTGAACCACCTTTGCATATCTGGGATAAAACGAACTTTGATCGTGGTGCATGCTTCTTTTAATGTGCTTTTGGATTCTGTTTGCAAGTATTTTATTGAAGATTTTTGCATCTATATTTATTAGAGATATTGGTCTGTGATTTTCTTCTTTCATAGTATCTTTATCTTGTTTTGGTATTAGGATGATGTTGGCTTCATAGATGAGTTTGGTAGTATTTATTCCTGTTCAATTTTTTTGAAAAGCTTGAGCAAGACTGGTATTAGATTGTCTTTGAATGATTGGTAGAATTCACCCTTGAAGCCAAATGGTCCTATACTTTTCATCTTGCTAGGTTTTTGATGTCTGTGTAAATTTCTTCATTTGTTTCTTGAGATCTTCTATTTCTTCTAGTGTCAGTGTAGCTGGTTCCTGTGTTTCTAGGGATTTTCCCATCTCCTCTATATTGTTTAGTTTCTTACCATATAGTTATTCATAGTATCCTCTTATGATATTATTTCTGTAGGGTTAGTGATAATGTTCCCCCTCTCATATCTAGTTTTATTTATTTGTGACTTCTCTCTTTGTTTCTTTGTCAGTCTAGCTAAGGGTTTGTCAATTTTGTTGATCTTCTCAAGGAACCAACTTTTGGTTGTGTTGATTCTCTCTGTTGTTTTTTGTTGTTATTGTTCTCAGTTTTATTTATTTCTGCCCCGATCTTTACTATTTCTTTCCTTCATCTTGGTTTGGGATTAGTTTGCTACTCTTTTATTATTTCTTTCAGGTGTGCAGTCAGATCTTTGATTTTAACTCTTTCTTCTTTTTTAATGTAAAAATTAAGGGCTATAAATTTCCCTCTCAGCACTGCCTTTGCAGTATCCCATAGGTTTTGATATGCTGTGTTCCCATTTTCATTCATCTCAAGATATATGCTGAATTCTCTTGCAATTTCTTTTTCACTTACAGATTATTCAAGAGTGTGTTTAATCTCCATATATTTATGAATTTTCCCTTCTTATATCCATTATTGATTTCTGGGTTCATTCCATTATGATCAAAATGTTTTTTATAATTTCAATCTTTTTAAATTTATTGAGACTTGTCTTGTGTCCCAAGATGTGGTCTATCTTGGAGAAGGATCTATAAGGACTTGAAAAGAAAGTATATACTGCTCTTATGGACTGCAATGCTTTATGTTAGGTCTAGTTCATTTATCATATTATTCAAATTCTCTGTTTTTTTTTATCCTCTGTCCAGGTGGTCTATCCAATACTGACAGTGGTATATTGAAGTCTCCAACTATTACTGTCAAGACATTTATTTCTCCCTTCAGTTTTGCCAGTGTGTGCCTCATGTATTCTGGGCACTGATGTTAGGTGCATAAGTATTTAGTATAGTTGTTTCTTCTTTGTGAATTTCCCCTTTTATAATATGTAATGACCTTCTTCATCCCTTATAACAGTTTTGCATTTGAAATCTATTTTGTCTAATATTAATATCACTATTTCAGCTCTTTTTGGTTACCATTTTCATGGAATATTCTTTTCCAAACTTCACTTTTAACCTGGTTGTGTACTTACATCTGAGCTGAGTCACCTGTAGATAGAATTCTATCAGTCTATGACTTTTAATTGTGGAGTTCAATCCATTAACATTCAATGTTATCCCTGGAAAGACATTACTTACTTCATGAATTTTGTCCTTTGGCTTTCTGTTGTCATACCTTGCTATTATCATTTTTTTAATTCTTATATTTACTCTTCTTAATATTCTACATTTCTACACTCTTCTCCAAGTCTCTTACCCTTGTTTTTTCCTTTCAGGCTGCAGCACTCCCTTTAAAGATTTATTATTTTATTTTCTGCTTTTTGTCTCCCCCCTCCACCCCGCTGCGGTGATGCACCGAGTCAGCTTCACTGGTGAGTGGTGGCCTTGCCCACTCGTGGGAGGCCTGCCCCGCTTGGGGGCAGCTCTGCCCTGCCCACGGGCAGCTCCACTCTGCGCGCAGGCGACTCTGCTCTGCCCGTGGTGGCTTTGCCCCACCCACGGCGGCTTTTTGCCTTCTCAAGTGGTCCGCCCACCCAGAAAGGCCCCGGGGACAGAACCCAGGGCCTCCCATGTGGTAAACCAGCACCCTATCCACTGGGGTATACAGCCGGCCCCAGCACTCCCTTTAAAATCTCTTGTAATTCTGGTGTTTTCATAACATAGTGTATCTGTTTTTGTTTGTGAAGGTTTGAATTCAACTTCATTTTTGAAGAACAGTTTCACCAGATACAGAATTCTTGCTGGCAGTTTTTCTCTTTCAGTTCCTTAAATACAACATAGCACTTTCTTCTCACCTCCATGGTTTCTGAAGTGAGATCATCATTTATTCTTATTGAGGTTCCCTTGTATGTGATGCTTTGCTTTTCTCTTGCTGCTTTCAGAATCTTCCCTTTATCTGTGATATTTGTCATTTTGAAATGTATTTTCTTCAGGGTAAGTCTATTCAGATTTATTTTGTTTGGGGTGTGTTGTACTTCTTGGTATTGATAGTTATGTCTTTCATAAGTGTTGGGAAGTTTCCAGTCATTATTTCCTCAAATTCGCTTTCTGCCTCCTTTCCATTCTCCTCTTCTTCTGGGACACCAATAATGTGTATGTTCATGTGTTTCATATTATCATTCAGTTCCCTGAGATCCCTTTTCCATTGTTTCTATTCTATTATTTTCCTGTTCTACTGTCTTTTCTTGTTCAGATGTTCAGTCTTCAAAATCACAAATTCTGTCTTTAAGCAATTCTAATCTGTTCTTAAGTACTCCTAATCTATTTTTAATCTCATCTACCATGTGTTTCATTCCCTAAGTCTCTGTTTGTTTTCTTTTTAAGGCTTAAATTTGTTCTTTATGCTCACCTAGTATCTTCTTAATGTGCTTTATGTCTTTAGCCATATTTTCTTTCAATTCTTTGAATTGATTTCTGAGAGTTGTGTGATTATCATTGCCCAATTGTCTTAAATCCTGTATCTCTTAAGAACATTTGGTTGTTCCTTTGGCTGAGCAATCTCTTCCTGTTTCCTAGTATGGGTTGTAATTTTTTGCTGATGTCTAGGCATCTGAATATGTTGGTGAATGCACTCTGATGACCATATTCTCTCTCATCTATTTTTTCACAGTTCTACTTTGATATTTGGTTCAACTTATTCTAAGCCTTTAAAATTGCCCAACTTAAGTTATTAAAATTGGGCCAGGGGCTCACTAATGGGACACGTATTTTTTCCAAAGAATTTGGGTTAAGAGAGAACTAAGGGAAGTTTTTCTCCATGCAATTTCCAGACTGGCCAGCAGACAACACTGGTTGGAGCACCTTCCCATTGAGGTGTTTCTTTGAATCTCTATTTTCCTGTTTTTTGGTCTGTCCAGGACCAAGATTCAAAGTGTATTCTACTGGCCAAATTCACTGGAAAGAATCTCCCTCCTCCCCATCCTTTTCTGTTTTACCAGCTGAGAGGGAGGAAGACATCTGTTCCACTCTCAGTCAGATGCAGTGAGCCAGGGTTTTTTTCCCATGTTTAATATCTTCAGGTGGGAGGGGGGGGGCTCCTTACCAGCTTCTGCAGGGTTTAGTAACTCAGGTTTGTTGTTTTGGGTTCTTCTTCTCTCTTTCTGTCATCTTCCTGGGAGTTGTGCAGCACTGTCCTGGTCTACTGAACCTCAAAGTAGGTATCTCAGAAGCTTTTGTTCCTTTTAAAATTTTTTTTTTATTCTTTTAAAAAGATATTTAGATTACACACAAAAAAATAGAGGGATTCCCAAATGCCCCACTTCCCACAACTCCCACAACCTCCCACAACCTCCCACATAAACATCCTTCATTAGTGTGGCACATTAACTGCAATTGATAAACACATTCTGGGGCTTTGCAATTAAGCATGGACCATAGTTCACATTGTAGACCACATGCTCACCCACACAGTTCTGCATGTTATATGATGATATAAAATGGCCTATATCAGTTGTTGCAATGTCACTCAGGAAAATACCCAAGTCCTGAAAAAGCCCCTGTGTTACAACTGCTTTTCCCTCTCTCTGCCCCCGGAGCCTCCAGTGGCCACTGGCTCCACATCAATGTTGTAATTTCTTGCATTGCTTGAATCACAATATATCTATAGTAGAATACCAGTAAGTCCACTCTAGTCCATAGCTCTTCCCCCCATTATGAGGGCTATGGAATGGTGATGTGCACGCCACCTTTAACTGAGAGGGGGTTTAAATCCCATGGAGAAGATGGATGGGATTTTCCTGCCTGCACCTTCAGGCTCTCTCCATTCCCAGGGATGGCCATTGTCCATCATCATCTTCCCACCAGTTGTCCTGGGTGAGTCCAGTGAGCTGTAGAGTGGGAATTGCTGCTCCACTGAGGTTCCAGGCCCAGGTAGCACAAGGACAGCCCAAAGACTCAAGTTTGTGAATGTACACCTACAAACTCCATCACCAAGTATAGGTTTGAATAGAAAGGATAGATGAGCCATGTGCAGGGAAGACCGAGTTGAGTCCAACTCTGTCACTCTCAGGAGAACAAACCCCAAAGTAGGGCCCAATGGCAAGGCACCAAACCCCAGAGTGATCTGCCCTGACATAGGACCTGGGTGTCTCCAGAGCCCTTATGAGCCCCACTATTTGAGGGATATCCACTTTGGAATTCTATGAGATCCTGCTTAGATGTGCATAGGCATTACCTCTGGGATGATCTCCCAATTCATTTTGAAGTCTCTTAGCCATGTAAACACATTTGTCTTTACCTTTTCCCCCTTTTATTTGGGTCTTTTTCAGTTGCATTGCTAGTTGGTACTTGGTAACAATTCCTTGGTGCCAGGGAAGCTCATCCCTGGCAGTCATGTCCCACACTGGGAAGAAGGTTAATGCATTCATATGCTGAGTTTGGTTTAGAGAGAGGCCACATTTGAGCAACAAGGAGCCTCTCAGGAGGCAACCCTTAGGCACCCCATAACAATAGGCTAAGTTTCAATTTCAAGAGCAAAGACTCATAAGGCTAGTATTCAATACAAGGGCCCATCAGTGGATCATCCTCCTTCACTAATCACTGCCCCTGCACTTGTGGGACTGTTGCTGCTCCCTTAGAGAATGTGGTAGAGCTCTCCAGGATGGGAATTTCATATTCTCTCATTTATTGAGTGATTCTCCACTCACTGTGACAATGTTTGTGAACATTTGAACATTTTTATATACCTTATATTTATGCTCAGGTGAACTTCCTCCCATGAATCCCCCATCTCTTATACAAAAATCAACTCAAAATGTATCAAAGATCTAAATATAAGAGCCAAGACCATAAAGACCTTGGAAGATAATGTAGGGGAGCATCTACAGGACCTTGTAATAAGAAATGGTTTCATGAACAACTTCACACCCAAAGCATGAGAAGCAAAAGAAAAAAATAGATAAATGGGATCTCCTCAAAATTAAAAACTTCTGCACCTCAAAGGATGTTATCAAGAAAGTAAAAAGACAGCCTACCCAATGGGAGAAAATATTTGGCAACCACATATCTGATAGGAGCCTAATATCCTGCATACAAAAGAAATTCTACACCTTGAAAATAAAAAGACAAACAATCCATTTAAAAAATGGGCAAGTGACCTGAAAGGACACTTCTCCAAGGAAGAAATACAAATGGCTAAAAGCACATGAAAAGATGCTTGACATGGCTGGCTATTAGGGAAATGCAAATCAAAACTACAATGAGATACCATCTCTTACCCATTAGAATGGTGGCTATTGAAAAAACAGCAGATTATAAGTTTTGGAGAGGATGTAAAGAAATGGGAACCCTCATCCACTGCCAGTGGGATTGTAGAATGGTCCAGCCACTATGCGGACAGTTTGGGTGTTCCTTAAAAAGCTAACTATGGAACTTCCATATGATCCAACAATTCCACTGCTGGGTATATACCCTGAAGAATTGAAAGTAAAGACACAAACAGATATATGCACACCATGTTCATAGCGACATTGTTCACTATTGCCAAAAGTTGCAATCAACCCAGGTGCCCATCAATAGATGAATGGATCAACAAAATGTGGTACATTACATACAATGTAATATTACTCAGCTCTAAGAAGGAATTAAGTGCTAACACATGGGATAACATGGATGAATCTAGAAGACCTTAGGTTGAGTGAAGCAAGCCAGGCATTGAAAGATGAACAGTACATGACCTGATATGAATTAAGGAAATTGAACAGTCTCAGAGATCTATTACCTGTAATATAAGTTTACAAGAAATAGAAAGAGAAGAGAAGGTTGTGAGCCATCGCCCATATGGATATAATCTATGGTAAAGTGTTAGAGTGTAGTTGCATATTGAAGGGATAGGACAGGAGGTTAGTGATATTATTGGGTTGGGTGATGCAGGGTTGGCAGGTGGGTACATTGGGAACGGTGAATTAGAAGGTCCAGGATACTAAGGGGAGGGTTGGGAGAGGGACCAGATGAACACTGGGGATTTGTGGGTATGAGGTTGAAAGTACAGAAGTGGAAATGCTCTTATGGCAATATGACAAGGAAGGGTAACTGGTTTAGGGTGTTGGTGGGGAGGGGAGCATTTGGGAAAGGGTGCACCTGAAGGAGGCTTCTAGGGAGTTTGTGATGATTCATTCTGTCATAATTTGTTGTGTCAGTGGGTGGAGACCCCCATAATAAGCAGGAAGGAGTTGGACTCCCATCTTTGGGAGGATCAATTTGTTCAGAAATAGACAGGTGAGAGCCTCTCAAGAGCAAGGGCGGTTCCTAATAGGTGAGGACAAACCAATGTGCTTTTGTTCCTTTCTCTGTAGTTTTTGTGAGAGTTGAGCCCTGCCTGCCTACTCCAACACCATCTTCCCAGAATTCCTTCACCTTTGTCTCTGAAAGTTATTTTTTCCAGGTATAAAATCCTCAGTTAACAATTCTTTGTTTTTAGTACCTTGAATTCATTGCTCCATTGTCTTTTAACTTTATTGTTTAGGATGAGACATCTGTTGCTATCTTTATTCTATTTCTTCACACATAATGTCTTATTTCTTTGGCATTTTCTATAATTTTTTCTTTAACACTGGTATGGAGTAAATGATTATGGAGTAATATTATGAAGTTATTTTCATGTTTCTTGAGCTTGGGTTCATTGAACTTCTTGAATCTGTGAAGATTATACTTTTGATGAAATTTGGAAATTTTTCAGCTACTATTTATTCAGATATTTTTATACTCCTTACTCTCTTTTTTACAGAAACTGGATTTATACATATATATGGCCAATTGTTACTGTTGCACAGCTAATTTATTCTTTTTCATTATTTTTAATATTTTCACCATCTTTGTTTGAATAGGTTCTATTTCATTGTCCTCATATCTATGAATAGTTACTTCTGTAATATCTGTTCTGCTATTAAGTTAATCAAGTGTATTTTTCATCTGAGATATTGCAATTTTTATTTCTTAAAGTTAATTGGATCTTTTTTATATCCTTAATGTCTCTATTTACATTTAAATAAGAAATAATTATAATAACTCTTTTAAAATCATTTTCTGGTCATTCCAATACTTGTGCCAGTTTTCAATTACACATGAGTCATATTTGCCTGCCTCTTTACATGTCTGGTAATTTTGATTTATTGCTAGACATTGAGATTTTATTTTGTTGAAAGATGGATATGTTTTCAATCATATAAATATTTAACTCTGTTCTGAGACTTAGTTAATTTGTTTGGAGAATGTTTAATCATTTCAAGCTTTGAATCATTTCAAGCTTGCTTTGAAGATTTTTTAGGTGGGACAAGAGCAACATTTGAATATTTCAGGGCTATTTATATTAAAACCCTCTGAGTACTCAACACAATGCCTATGAATTATTATGAGGTTGCTGAGCTACCTTAACAAATTTACATTCAAATCTACTCTCCCTGGAAAACTTATAAATTATTTTTATTCATATTGTTTGGTTACTTTCTTTTATTTCTTCTCTAAGTTCTGCAAATAATCTTTGCATTTCATTAAGTTTTTTCATTTTTGTTTTTAAATTTTGACTTTAAGTCTTTCTTTTATCTTAACAAATGCTTTTTTGAAGTTGTTTAATATATTTCATTTCTGAATGGCTTAATTTTCTCTGCTTTAAGGAAAGATTTTGGGGAATTTTGATTAACTCAAATATTTTTATTTCTTTTATTTGTTTTTATTTTACAATAATTTTGTATGACGTTTTTCTAATATTTCCTTTACCTAAACATTTTTTGGACAGGCGAATACTTCAAGATTGCTTTCTTAATCTGTGTATTGAAATCAGTTTCATTAATAAATACAGGATTTATTGGTTTTGGTGAATTTTCAACTCTAATGTTTTGATTTTCAGTTTCTCTTTTCTTGTTACAGTAAATTTGTATGGAAACAGCCTGCCATTTTTATCCCTGCATATTTCATTCACATGTTATTAGTTAAAAACTACTCATCATTTTTCAACATATAGAAAAATAATTTGTTTAAACAGTGAGGAATTTTTTGTTGTTCTCTTTTGTTTCTGTAATATACAATTTTACTTTTATTTATTCCCTCATCTCCAAGGACCACTTTCCCTTTTCTATTTATCTTTTACTCCCCAGAAGCAATGTTTCTCCAGGGTTTTCACAGCCAATCTCATTCACTCTCAAGTTGTATCAATAGGGCAAATAATGTGAATGAACATTTCCCAGATTTTGTGTAATATTTTAGTTTTTGCTGTGAGACTTTTAGTTCATACTTTTACTTTATTTTACACATTCTTCCTCTCTTTTTTATGGAATCTCTTAAACATCCTTCCCTCATTCTTCATGCCCACACTTTGCAGTTGAAGCAGGTTCTCCAGTTATAAATCTGTTGGAATTTTTTTGGTTATTCTGTAAATTACAGTAGAAATTTCATAACATTCTCTATCTTCTAGCTTTGGAAAGTGTGAATAAACTTTTGCTGGACTCAGACAAATATAACTAATCCAGAATGCTTGCTTTTTATTACCTATTAGTGTCCAAAAATGATAGTGGTAAAGGTTTGCCAGACATTGATGCCAAAGCCTAAGAAGAATAGAGATTTGGGAGTTATTTATAAGGAGCAAAATATAGCGTGATCAAGATTTCCTACTCCCTGGTTAGGGTTTCCTCCTGATGTTTACTGAAAGAGTTTAGAATTTCTCTGAACCAGCTGCTTGACTTTGAGCAAGTTATCTGATCTCTTTGAGTCTCAGTTTCTTTTGAACAATTGGAATATTACCAATTTCATTGGGATTTAGTAAGAATTAAATGCAAATTAAGAACACATTTTTATGGATTGAATGGTGACCCCAAAAGATGTGCTGAAATCCTGATCCCCAGTACCTCAGAAAGACTTTATTTGTAAATAGGTTCAATTCAGTTGAAGTTAGTTAAGTTAAAATGAGGTATTCTGGAGTAGGATGTTGCCCCTAATTCAGTATGACAGATATGCTTATAAAAAGGGGAGTGGAGACACAGATACCTAGGGGAGAATGCCATGTGACAACCAAGACAGACATTGAAGCCTCAGTGAAATTCCAGAACTAGGAAGAGGAGAGGAAAGATTCTCCCATACAGATTTCAGATTTCTAGCTTTCAGAACTGTGAGACAATAACTTTCTGTTTTTAAGCCATTCAGTTTGTGGTACTTTCTTATGACTTCCCTAGGAAACTAAGCACACATGATATATGCTGTCTAAGTGCTGGATATTATTAATCCCCATAAAGTTTTAGAATAGGCTACAGAGAAGTCAATGTTCTTGAACTGAGTTTTAAGTAACAATTTGCTATGCATATGTGTGTATGAGCGATCCATCTAGGCAGAGAGAATATTATATAGGAAGACATGGAAACAGGAATAAGCATGATATATGTTGGGGGTAGTAAGAGATCTGAAATTTAGAAAGAGGCAAGATCATGAATGGCTGGTATACCATATTAAAATATGACTCACTGATAACTAAATATGATGAGTAAATTTATGGAGCTAAATATATAGAGAGTATAGGTTAGTAGGAGACAGAATGTGCATTGAAAAGGGGGAGCAGATGCTGAATGTATGTAGAATGTTTAATAAGGTTGATTTTAAATATATGGAAATGGATAGAGTTGGTTGTAACACATTCTAATGAGTTTATCTAACATGGTTGATTTATAAATGTAATTGTAGCTGAAAGAGGTAGTCTAGGAAAGTTAATGTTAATTGAAAGACAGCGGAGTATAATCCAGGGAGTGTATAATATAGTGATTTTGGTGGTAGAGGAGGATTGTGGTTAATAATACAAATAAATACAAGAATGTTCCATTCATTATAATGGATTAAGAATATGATGATACCTGGGAAAATACAACTAATGTAACTTATAGACTACAGTTAACAGAAATATATTTTTGTAGTAAAGGCAAAAAAAGTACTATATCAATGTTAAAAGTAAAGAAAAAACAATATGGGATTTAGTTCTATGAAATGTGAATAGGAGAGCCAGCTGTAGCTCAGGTGGTAGGGCACTGGTTTACCACATAGGAGGCCCCGGGTTCGGTTACCTTGAGAAGGCGAGCTGCCGTGGGCAGGGCAAAACCTCCGTGGGCAGGGCAAGCCCCCATGAGCAGGCACACCACTGTGCGGTGAGCTGACTCGGCGAGCCCCCACATGGGGTGGGGGACAAGCAGACACAGAAGAATGCAAGAATGAACACAGCAAGAACAAGCAGAAAGGGGGGGGGGGGGTATGTACTAAATAAAAAAATAAAAATAAATTTAAAAAGTGAATAATTTTTATTTCTTTTTATTCATTACCATGTCATTGACCATGTCATTTAACCAATCTTTGTTCATTTATTCATCTTTTGGAAACAATTGAGCTCATTTTTAGTACTAAATAAGATAAATATGCCTGGACAGGATTATTTTTTTACTGGATACATATAAATTTATTTTGAATCATACAATATGCTGCACAATATATTTGGTTCATAGTGTGAATAGACCACAGTGTGTTTATCTATTCATCTGTTGATGGATACCTGGGTGGTTTCCAACTTTTGTCAATCTGAATAATTTTGCTATGAACATTGGTGTGAAGGGTCTTTGAAGAATTTTCTGGATTTGGAGAGATGGACATGGATTATCGTGTAGTTTAGATGTAGTGACATTATGAGAAAGTCTCAATTGAAAGAAATCATAGAAATTGTAAAGATGCCAGGTATAAGAAGAAAATTGCCCATTACATTTTTTGTGAGAAGTTTTAAGTTACATGACCATAACGCAATTCTCTTTTGAATCATGAGTGTTAAATATAATGAAGAGAAGAAATTTTGTAGGTTGATCTCAGAAGTTTATTCTTAATGTTCCTTAATGTCTCATGAAAACCTCTACCTGTTAATTTTATCTCAAATGATTTATTTTAGTAGAAAAGGGATTATGAAACACTACAAGAAAGCCAAATCAAATAATAAAAAGAAATTAATAAAATTACACTTTGCATTAATTTAACAGTTATATCTGGTGGTTTCAAAAGTTTTGGGGATTTTAATAAACTCAACCAAAACAGTTCTATGGTCCCATGAAGTAGGGACAGGCATTATAATCTCTGTATTACAGCTGGGAACCTGGAGGCACAAAGCCATTTAAGTGATACGCCAAGGTCGCTGAGCAAGTCATTGGTGAGACAAAAATAGAATCTCAATTCTTTGGCTTGTTCTTTGTTCAGAAGACCATATTGGTTCCGTAATTACTCTCAGGTTAAAGTTTAGCTTTATATCAGGGGTTCTTTTCCTTACATGCCAAACTAAAAAGAAGCATTTAAAAAGACTGTTAAATTGATATTAAATCAAATCATATTTCATGCTTGAGATTTCCAAGTTACTCTTAGAAAAGTGTTTTCTTGTTGTTTATGAAGAAAACATCCATAGGTAGTTTTTCACTATTATCATTTCAATTCATAAAGCTTTTCTCCCTCCCCTAAATATTTAATGACTCTATTTAACAATGAATATGTTCTGGTTTCTGCACAAGAAAATGCAAGCCACAGTAATTGGCTTTGCCTTCAGACAGCCGAGTCAGCAAGAAATCAGGCTGCCTATAGAAACCTTTTTATTTGCTATCAGTTTTTCAGAGTTTCAAGCCATTGAAATATATCAAAAAAACCTGAGGGCAACTAAGCCATGCAAATTAACCTTACATCTGCTTTCTATGACTCTTGAAGTTCCAGATTTGTAATTCCTTATCTGTGGTTGCTCAAACAATTTTCTGGTCCATAATACTGCTGTGCAATGGTAGGAAAGGAAAGTGGATTTTAGTCTCCAGTCTATATTTGTCTAAAATTACATGAATTTTCTAGTTATGAAAAGAATCTTTTTCACCTCTTATGGCATTCCTTCAAATTCTACTTTCTGAGCACCATATCTACATATACGGACTTTGCAGAAAATATTTTTTTAAGTGAAAAACTGTTGCACATTATTTAAAGAAATATATGTTCCCATTCACTACATAGGAACTATTAAATTTATTTCTCTTTATATGTGTATGCACACATACATACAAGAACTCACCTTTATATATGTTTATGCATGCCAGACAGTGTTTTAGGATTATATTCTTATCATAACAGATAATATTTATTGAGAAATTATGTTGTGCTAGGCACTGTGTGAAGGACTTTATATATATTATTTCATTTATGCTCATCACAACATTATGAGGCAAATAATATTATTATAGCCATTTATTCAATGAGGAAACTGAGACAGTTAAAATTTAGGTAAATTACCCAAGATTATATAGCTTTTAAGTGGTAGAGTAGGCTTGTAAATAGGAAGTTTAACTCTCCTACACTGTATATGAAGAATTATTTGTTAGGGTTGTTTGTATAATAACACATAAAATCTAGAGTTTACTTTGTGAAAACTGACTCAGTTCATGAAGCTGAGTCTTAGAGAAGATAAATGTCTCTCATAGATCATACAGGTAGCCAGCTCGCAAATCTGGCGTAAGACTCAGTGAACTTTCTCCTATAGCTTTTCATAGAATCATCATACAATTTCATAAATTACAAGCTAGATAGGTATCTTTAATGGAATTATGCAATGTATCCTTATTTTTCTAACAAAAGATTTGGTATTGTGACATTTTTCCTGCTGAGATGATTTTTAAAAATAAAGGTAGATAAAATATTTTATATTTGTGTAATTTTTTGTTGATCTTTCTTTATATTATTTTATAGTTCACCACATACAAGAATTTCCAGTCTTTCCTCATGGGTGGTATTCACCACCTTTATCCACTCCCATTCATTACCCAAACTACTTCTTAATAAATATTATTTAAATTTCTTGTGGTAAAGCATTTAGATCTCTCAACTTCTACATACAAAAGAAAGTTTTAGCATCTACCTGATGAGATGTTTGTTTTTTCTTGGATTTGACATTCTTTACTTCTTCTTCTTTCTTGAACTTTCTTTAGCTTTCAAAACTACATGTTCTTCTGATTCTATTTGCAAAATTTTAA
>PVKH010005996.1:0-21483 GCA_004027955.1 Chaetophractus vellerosus
CAGTTGCCCAGGTAGACTAATGAAGCACCGGCCCCCCTCCTCCCCTGCCAGTGGCAGAGATGGAGTCTCTGGGGTACCCAACAATCTAGTCTGTGCAGGAAGGAATCAACTGCAGTTGCCCAGAGAGGCTGAGGGAGTATGGTCCCTCCTCCTGCCCTGTCAGGAGTGAGGATGGAGCCACTGGTTTGCCTACTTATCTAGTCCATGTGGACCAAAAGCAACTGTATAGCTGCCTAGAGAAGCTGAAGGAGGATTATCCCTCCTTATCCCTGTTGTGGCAGGGATGGAGCCAGATGTGTTCAACAGTCTAGTCTGTGCAGGTTGAAAGTGGCTATAGTTGCTTGCTGAGGCTGAGGGAACACTGTTCCTCCCCTGCCCTCTCAGGGGCATGGATGGGGCCGTAGATGTGTCCAAAAGTTTAGTCCATGCAGGCCAAAAGCAACTACAGTTGCCCAGAGAGGCTAACGGAGCACTTCCCTTCTGTCTTTTCAGGGGCAGGGATGGAATGATAGGAGTGCCCAGTAATCTAGTTCGTGTGGGCTGAAAGTGCTTGCAGTTGCCTGGAAAGGATGAGGAAACACTGCCTCCCTACCATATTGGAGAACGGGGATGGAGCCACAAGTGCCCAACAATGTAGTCTGTGTGGGCTGAAAGTGACTATAGTTGCCCGGAGAGGCTGGTGCGTGTCCCTCCAGCTTCCTCCCTGTCCCTAGGTGGGGCTGGAACCCAGGCTAGGGCTGCAATCTGACCTGGGTGGAAAGAAGCCAGTCCCTACTGTCATTGTGATTTTCAATCAGCTCTGCTTCCTTTCATGCTGGGAGTGGAGTTAAAATGGAGACTACTGGTCCCTTTCTGATTTGGACAAGTTCAAACTTTAGCTGTTCTTAGGCTTAGAGTTTAGCCAGCTGAATTTACTAATCAGTAGCTGAAGTTGGTGACCAACCATCTCTTCCTCTCCCATTTCTGGGAAATGTAGCTTCCAACTCCAGTGAGGGAATAGCTCCCAAAGCCACTTGTGTTGCCAGCAAGGGATGGGAACTGGCCTTTGTGGCATGGAGTACTCTACTCATGAATCTTCACTGCAGATGTGCAGTCTCCTCCTTTTGTTCTTCCAATGACGTTGCAGGATGCCTTCTGGTCTCCGTGCCCCCCTCCCCAAACTGGTTCATTAGTCTACCTAGCTCTGGGTGATTACTAACTGCACTGTAGGATGAGCTGACTCTTGGAACTCCTCACTCTGCCACCATCTTGGCCCTCCCATGAATGGTTTTTTTAAGTCATGAATAATTGGCTTTTTTGGTGACATCTAGTAGTCAAAATTCTGAGGTAAGAATTTTGGAATAACCACTAAATCTGTTAAATGTCTTCACCTCCTTTTTTTATCAGTTCCATTAGGTGCTCTCTCCATGTACAAAACCATTATTAACTGAGAACTGGGTAAAATAAAGGTATTTCATTTCATAATATGAAAGGCTTTTTAACGACTCCAATATAAAACAACTCTTCAAGGAGGAATAATTTAGAGGGGAAAAACTTTCATTGTATTCTGTCTGTCATAAATGATAAATCATATTAAGAATAAACAGTAAACATACTCAATAATTAACAAGAAATATTTCAATGAACTACAGGGATTCTCTACATGGCCATTCTGGATTTAGCCACTAACACCTTTGTTGTAGATACTGTGGTTGCCTCCCTAATATGTATCCCTCCTTCCCTTGATAACCACTTATGTAATATTTAGAGAGCTGCACCTCCCCTAGATGGGCCATTATCTTTGGAAGAAGTTACTACACCTTGACCCTGGATATTGGTTCAGGGATAGTCATGTGGCAAAATATGCAGAGCTAAGAAGAAGGTGCCTGATGGGGCTTTGGTAAAAAAGTTCCTGCTCTTCAAAGAAAGCCTCTGGAATCTTTTTCTTGATTTTGAAGAAGAAAGCATTTGACCCTGGAGTTATAAGTAACTATTTGGGGGATGTGAGGGGAATCAGCCATCCTACCATTCTTCTTTACTAACAAAATTCCAAATTTATTCAAAGTAATGTGCCCAGTTAAAAGTACTCACATTCCCAGATTTCCCTGCCAGGGTTGGCCATATGACAATAGTCTAGTCTTTGAGATGCAGACATAAGTTCTTGGAGAGGACTTCTTTTCCCCAAAACAATGATAAAACCTCATAAGGAAATGCCTTTTGCTTTTTCCTTCTTTTTCCAGCTGGTTCAGATGTGATACCTGGTGATGTAGCAATACCTGTCATGCAGATGCTGCTATGAGGATGCTGCTAAGGTCCTGATCAAACTGAAGAACAAATATAGTAGGAGAACTTAAACAAGCAATATGGAATGACAAGCGGTGATAGATGGAAAGCAGAATGCTTTATTGATTTTGAAACTTAAGTGGTTTTAGGTAATGAAAAGGCTCAGGACATGATTATGGAAGTAGGTGGCTGATGTAGAATGGAGAAAAGGGTCATTGAAAATGTGGAGACCAAGGAACTAACAGGCCAGGGTGGTGGCTGAGTAGTCCATATGGATGATGATATATCATCAAGGACGATGGCAAAAGTTGAGACAGAGAGAAGGCCTGGAAGCCAGGTGTAAAATCTAAAGAACAAGGTGAAGTATCTAGGGAGTCAGTATGATGACAGGAATGAGGAGAAGAAAATGGTAAAGTCTGGAATACAGCATAGGCTACCACAAGCAGGAGGGGAAATCATGTTCTGGTAGTGGCACTGGGGATTGAGGAGAACATCAGCCAAACCTCCAACCATGAGGTATCTCAGGTGTCAAAGAATAGTCCATTTTCATAGAAAAGACACGAGACTCAGAAATATCTTGACTGGCTATAGAAATTGTATATGTGAACAAGATGAAAAGGGACAATGTATCTAAAGTTCTATATTACAACTTTTAAAAATCAGCTGTACACATTCAGGACAGAAGAGATTTGGCTTAAGAATTTCAGGTGAAAAAGACATAGGGACTGTAAGCAACACAAGTGGTAACAGTGTGAGAGACCACCAAAAAACTGTCTTGGTCACCATTAATAGAAATATATGTTTATATTAAGTTTTGATAAGCAGGATTTCCACTTTATTTTCTAAAATTAAGATTAAATAATTCACATGCACTGCTATTTAAACAAATGTTAATTATTTGTTTTTAAGCAACTTAGTCAATAAGTAAAGAGAATAAATTTAAAAATACTCAATTTTTCTTTGATGGACTGTTAAAAAAAGAAAAAAGAAAAACACCACAATTTCAGAACTCCATTTCTATATAATAAATGATAATAATTTGTGACCTTGTTTATTCCCTAACTGGGTATTAGAGTACTAAAGGATATGACTGCCTGCTGTTCTGGGAGGGTTCTTAACTTTTACCAGTAAGAAAAAAAAAAAAAGAAATGTGTACATTTTGACAATTAGAGAAAAAAGTAAATGGAGATACCTTAAATTACTTTTTTATTTCAATATAATTTTCCTTTAAATATTCATGAAATATTCTTTTATTATTGTTATGATGTTTGTGCAAGAAGTTAAAATTGGGAGAGAAAAAAATAAACAAAATATTCACAAAACAGCCACAGGCTTTTTTCCATTTACTCTTCTTGAGAGAGTATGGCATTATGCTGTTTTATGTAATATATTTTTAAAGATTAAATGCCCAAATTGTACCTATATGCCATTTTTCAAATAGAGTAACCTATTTCAGATGTTTAAATAAAAACTACAATTGTTCTGTGGGTCCTCAATTTTGGTTTGTTCTGATATCAATATTATAAAACCTTTCCCCAACATTCAGAGGAAACTTTAGGTATAGTATTGGTAAGCACTAATGCAAATCCAGGGCAGGCTCCTGTCTTTCTGTTTTCATATCACTAAACCTAACCAGGCATAGTATAGCTGTCCAATTCACAAAGTACTAATACTATATTATCTGAGAGTTCTGCAATTGTATATTTTAAAGGACTTATCAAGCCCTAAAAGGCAAATGCTATCATTCAAGTTCGAATTACATGCTACCTGGGTTTTTCAGAACAGAAAAAAAAAAAAAAAAGAATACATTTTTTAAATCACAAGAAACCTCTAAAATAAATGCCCCCAATATTTTTCTGAGTATATTTCTGTATAAATAGCTCAAGCACTGCCCTATTCAAATGATATTCTAGTCTTTCCTTATGCTGCCTCCACTTGATAAATTGGTCAATAAATGCCAAGTCAAATATTCAAGTAAAGACATTTTCATTGTTATTGGCAGATATATAATTAACTCTGAGAATAAAAGACACAAGGAATCAATTTATGATTACTTCTTCAGTTCTTCCCATTAATCATTTCGATTTTAATTGTGGTGACACGTTTAAAATCTTTTAACACTCCCATATATAAACACACAGACACACACAATTTTGACTATAATGATAAATCAAATTATCTCAACTACAAATTAGAATTGTATGAAATGTGAACCTCATATGTTAAATTTTATTAGTAAGATGCAAGTATATTATTACCTACACATATGAGCTGATTAAAAAGCAATACACATTTATGAGACTATATTAATTAGCAACTTTAGTAAATGTTTCTAAACAATGTTAGGGATTTACTCTGTCATCTCTCTAGCAGAAATATCTGAATTGACACTTTTTATGTGTATGTATATATCAACAAGTAACATTTCCATTTTCAGGCAAAATAGGCTCCTATAAAGAAAATATTACAGAATAAACATTTTTTTCCTTTTTTAAAAAAAAAACATTTGTTATCTGTCAGGTCAATATCTTCACCAGTCAGAGAAAACGCATATTGTACAAAACTTACATAAGTGACCTTTTCAAAATATTGCCCTAGACTAGATTGTGAAGCTTCAGACACATTGTTTTATGTGAATTTCATGACGAAAAAGTTTAAGATGAGCTCAAGAAATTGTTTTACTAAGATATGCTGTCACTACTCAATTGCTATTTTCATTAGTATAGTTTCATTGTTTTTAAATTATGTACCATGGGCAAGCCATTTAACTTCTCTGTTTCTCAGTTTCCTCATCTATAAGGTGAGGATAAGGATGGTGCTGCAGCACGACTGCTGCCAGGTTAAAGCAGTTAACACAGATGGAGCATTTAGAGGAGTGCACAGCACACAAATGATCAATTCATGTAAGTTATGCATTACCTAATTCTAATTGTATATATGTCACCTATTACTTCTATTAGCTACTAGATACCAATCCTGAAAGCAGTTTATTTCTTCTTAAAGAAAAAGATGTCCATATCATAGCATTCTTTAATACTCTGCCCATTCCACCAGCTTTTAGCATTGTTGGTAGCCCTACTTTATCAGCTATTCACAAGCAAAACAGGAGCTATGATCTCACTGAATAGCACCAAATTATATTTCAAAAGACAGCACTCTCCCTTTTACCACACTACTGGTATTCATTCATTCATTCATTGAAAACATTAATGATACTATGTGCTAGGCACTGGATAAAGGTAAGTAAGAACCAACAAAAGATGAGTAAGAAAAATAATTCCAGGCATGTTGCTCACAAAATAGTGAGGAACATGACACAAGCATAACTATGAATTGTTTAATTGCAAGGTGATACACTGACTGCTTTAATAACAGTTTCTAAAATGCCTATGGGAGGGCTTCACAGGTGATATATGAACAAGACTCAGAGGGAAGAGTAGAAGCTCACTAGTTGGGAGAAGGGTTGTATGATTATTTTATTCAAACAGTAAAATGTAAATTCCTCAAAGAAGTAGACATAATTTTAAGCAAAACTTCCTCAGACTTCCCATGAACACTGCTTATTTAGTTCATTATTAGGTGCTGAATAAATACTTTAGTATGGCTGTATGCCCCTACCCATAGTTAAGCCCTCACTGTGATATACTTGGCTTCCTAACTAATTGTCCTGCTCCCATCCTCCAGATCAGAGCTCAGAGAGATCTCCCTAAAACTGTTTTTATCACCCAGATCAAAAACCTGCAATGGTTTCCTCCTATCCCAAGATATCAACCTTCTGCTTTCACTAGATTTCTCTCCCAATATGCTTTCAAGATTTCTGCCTCCTCCTTTTTGTTGCTCCCCTGCCTGTTACACATTTCTCCTACTACTTCTCTTTGTCTCTCCAAAATTCTACTGACCCTTCAAAATCCTCTTTCAAGAAGCCATCATATTCTCTTGCTTCTATTTCAAATAACACAACTTTACAAAGTGAGTAATGCCAAGTCAAAAAGTTATATACTTTTGGATGAAAGATATGTCCAAAATGTGGCAGAGAATTGAAAAACAAAAGGCAGACACTCATTTAAAAGTTACATTCAACAGTTACATCAACATAGCACATTTCTTTATTATTCAAAATTTATATACTGTCCCAAGCACTTATTCAACAATTATTTTCCAATTACATTATGCACTTATAAAATGTTAACCATTTCTAAAAATGGACAATGAATTCTTTACTTGAAATGGTTTCTTTAGGACAGGTTTATATTAGAACTAAAGGTGTCACTGGATTCAGAACTTTAAATATTACCAGGCAACAGGGAACTACACCACTCAGCATAGAAGAGTGTGCTTCCTATTTGAAAGAAAACTAGTTAATCAGTGAAATATCCTCAAAAAGTCAAGTTACACCAATTTTTTTCAAATGATAATTATCATGGTCTACATGGAAATACCTTAAATTCCAACTTGGTTTTCTCTTCATTCAGCTCCTCTGTTGCTTTCTTAATTTTTTCACGACATCTGTTTATTTCCGACCTTACTGTAATACAAATTAAGTCTTTAAACACATCAATCTTTCTAAAATACCCATTTCTGTAGCATTTTTGTAAAGATATCTTTCAGCTTTCTCTCCTTCAACGTGGAAAACAAAGTCCCTAACTGCTCTGCTGACCACTGCTTTCGGGAGTGATTTTTTTCTGCTCCAAGCACCCAACTCGGGAAGACAAAGGTCCCCTGCAAAAGGACAGACAAGCCCGACCTTCTCTCATCAAGCGGCGACTCTCCTCAGCCTGGTGCTCTGTGAAGATGATGTGCTGAAACAATGTCTCTAAACTCATCTCAGGCCTAGGATCCTGCGGACCCTTTAGTCGCTGTTAAATATTTAATAACCGAGTCTGAGGATCCTGAAAGCACAATAAACAAAGAATTACTCTGCGACGAACCCCAGATCGGCCTCCAACTCCCTGCATCCCTCCTGACACCAAGCACGGAGTCCCGGGGGTCAGGGCCCCAAGGGTTCGCGGGGGCGCCTGCAGGCCCGGGGAGGGGTCAGAAAGGAGCAGCAGTCCCCAGGGGGGCGCCGACCACCCGCCGCCCCTTCCTGGCCTTCACCCTAACCTGCGCCTCGCCCTCCGACAGCTCCATCACCTGCTCTCTGCCTTGGTTTCCCATATTATAATTCACTGACCCGGTTTTTTCTCCCTCCAGCCCTCGTTCTGCCTTTCAAACCCGACCTACGTCCCTGGTGGAATGCAGCTCCTCTCGGGGGACCTGGTCCTCTCCCTAGGTTTTGCTTTTTGTCCTGGAAGCAAATAAAAATGGAGGCCCTGGACCTTGGCTTCCCAGTCAGTCTGAGTAGCAACCCTTTTTGTGGCCAGCCTTTCCTCTCAGCTCCCTCCCTTTTAGGGATAAGATCCTGGAAGAGCTCTGTCTCTCAGCAAAAGGTGTACTTGCTAACAATCCTGCGGGATGGAAATCTTCTGAGGGCTTGACCAGCGCCTCAGATGGGGCCTTGCCTTGTGAGAACCTCAACTACGGCGCCTAGTTGGGCCCATTCTGCTTTCGTGCGGTTTCGCCCGCGAAGGTCTTAGCCTTATTTAGAGTTAGGATGGCCTGTCTCCATGGCACAAACACCCAGTGTTATCAAGTACAAAGTACCGATGATTCTAAATATAAACTTTTGCAAAGTCTTATCCTTTGAATATGGCAAAGACTGCTATAAATGTGCAATGTCTGACATTCCGCCTTAATCACTCCTTTGTAATCAGGGCATATCTTTTTTGTCTGCTTTAAAATTAATCATTGCCTTTTGTAATCAAGCTGCAGTAATATTAACACTTCAATATCTGTACAATATGTGTCAGAGACCAAAGTGGTTGCTAATTAAAGATTACACATGAAAGGCACCTTTGGGATTTTTGCATGGGATTTTAAAATTAAAAAATAAAATATTTTTAGCTTTAGTAGTTCAAAACATTAAGATTATAGTAAACATTTGACTTCATTTCTGAATGTTAAATTGATATTACTTCAACTTTAAAAAGTATTTTTGAGTTAGAATGTATTTAGAATTAAGTAAATGTAAGGTAAATGTAAATTCCATCACTCCACTTATACGATAGGATTAATTATCATTTCATCAATGCTATAATATAATATAATTGGTTATAAATTTTAACCTATTCCAAGTTTCCTCTTTTATTTCCCATCAAACCATGCATCCATAAAATTTTTAACTTTATTGTAAAAGGAAATATATTGAAGAGTATAATGAAGCAGAAAAGAGTTGCCGATAAGCTCAGTATTCAGAAGCAAATATTAATGATATTTTGACTATTAGCTTCCAGGTAATTCTCCTGACCCTCCATTTTTCCTTATACAAACTTGAAGTTACTGTGAATATATAAAAATGATGATGATGATAACAATATTTAATACTTATTGGGTATTTGCCAGGCACTATTATGAATATTTTACATACTTTTGAGGTAGATTTTACTATTTTCTTCATAGTACAGTTGAGGGAATTGGGGTACAGAATACTTAAGTATTTTGTTTAAGGTTGCATACCTAAAATATGGCAGAGTGAGATCTGAGCCCAAGAAATCTGAGATCAACAAGCTATGAATTTAATTTTGGCTTCTACTCCATTTTCCTCTTATTACATGACAAGCATTTCACCATTTCACTGAAAACTTATCATAAACACATTTTTATAACCTCCTAATTCTCCATCATATGGATACATGTGTAAATTTTAGGTATACAGAAATAAATGTGCCTCTTTTATCTGTTCAAGGGTGGAAACAAAGCTGAAATTGGGGTTTGAACCATTTTCTTTGAGCCCTTGTTTAGAGGCTTATGAACTGTACTGCAGCTGCCATCAAAGGAAAGGACTTCCGGAAGATAAATTATGTTACTAATTAATCACTCCCTTCAGAATTATTTCCCATGGACTTGCACAAGGAGGTTGGGTTCAAAAGCATTCTACTATTTAACATTCCAATTTTATTAGTTACACTCAAACTCACATTTATTATTTAACTGATCTCTCTGTATTGAAACTTGGCAGAGTGAAATTTGGGCAGCCTATGCTGCACTCACAAGAGTGTGGAAGAGAGAATTGCTTTTAATTCAGGAAAGAAGATTCGGGGAAATTTGACTTCTTCTGCAATCTTCTTCACATACCAGAATATTTTGGTGTTATCCTAAATTAGAGTCTTCTTAGAAGTACCACAGTTACAGACATCAGCAGCATTTTTATTTTCTTTTGTTTTGCTGAAGCAAAAATGAATATATAAGGGAGCAGGTGTGTAGCTCAGTGGTTTGAGTGCCTGTTTCTCATGTATGTATGAGGTCCTGGGTTCAATCCCCGATACCTCCTAAAAAATAATGAATAAAAGTAACATATTAAGATATTAAAATGTTACTATCATACATTTAGCTTTATTCATACATTTTCTATAGTGTTAAGATATTTTTTATACATTTACATGCTGATTACATTCTATCATGTTCAAAGCAGGAGTAGCATTTCTTAAGTTTATGCCAAATAAAAATACTACATGACAGGGTAAAATTCAGGCATACTATTTTCTGAAAAGGTATCAATATTATAAGCCTTGAAAAAGAGGAAATTATTCATTCAACAACTGTTTAATGAGTTTCTGCTATTCATTCAACAAATATTATTGAGCATCTCCTATGTGCCATATTAAAGAAACAACAAGATTTAATGAAAACACAACTACATAAAAAGTCTTTTTCTTCCCCCGGATATTTCTAACCTCATTGGAGAATTATTATGTATTTCAGCATTTTGGCAGCAATATAAACAACTGCTTTCAGATGTTTCAACAGATGTTCTTTAGAAAGAAAGCCAATTATTTGCATTATGATTCCTACATATGATTCTCAGATATAAATTTTGCATCTGTACATGTTTCACTGAATTGCATACCTATGGAATATAAAAGTTAAGCTCATGCATTGTCTTTAAACCTCAGACTTTTGTTCGTAATAACACTACACCTGGGTTATTGAGCAATCGATAATTGCTTTGCTAGAAGGCCTTATATAAGGCTGTATTGCTCTTGTGATTTAAAATGCAGTTACTCCCCTCTCTTAGATTGATGACTTCCCTGAGTTCTAAACCAGGCTTGCAAATACCCACTACCCAGGGCACATATATTACAATGGAAAGAAGAAAAGTAATTCTTTTATTTTATGTTTTCCTTAGGGCATCTGCCAAAAAGAAAAAAATAATGTGAATTCAACCAAGTTTAACAACTATTTATTGAGTATCTACTAAGTGTGAAAATCCCTGCCAGGAACTATGGTGATACAATGTCAAAAAAGAAACAGGCCCTGCCTTCTTGGAGGTCAGAATCTATCAAATGGGACACAGCACATACAAAAACTCCCAAGTAGCTTCACCCTTGTGCTTTGGGAATGTGGCAGAGGGAGAAAGTAAGCCTGACAAGGGTGATCTGGAAAGACTTATAAGAAGGAGATAAAATATGATCTGGGCTTTTAAGGTGGGTTGGAGTTCAATAGATGGAGAGTAAGGGAAGAAAAGGTTAGAAAGTTAGGTGGGACCAGTATTTAGAGGGTGTTGAATTTTCTTTCATGTGTGAGATGGAGGACCATGCCATGTTTTCATGTAGGTGAGTGGCATGTCAGAGTGGCTTTATGCAGTCAATTCTTAGCAGTTAGAAACACCATGAGTTATGAAGAGACTAAACCTCATGTGTATTAAGTAGCTTACTATGTGCCATTCACAGTCTGAGATTTTGACGTGCATTAATCCATGTGGCCCACACAACACCCCTATGAGATCGATGTTTTTATTATTTCCGCTTTACAGGTGACGGAAAGAATCAGAGAGACCTAAGTAACTGGCCCAAGGTCACAGACAGTATCTAAGAAGTAGAGGGATCAAGATTTGAACCCTGATAATCTCTTTCTAGAAGGCACATTCTTAACCACTTGTCCTCAGAGCCTTTAACATTTAAAGGCTAGGAAAAATGAGACTATTTTGTTAGCTGTGTTTCATAAGGCAGACGCATTTCCTAAAAAATGCTATCACCAACAAATTAATATTTTTTTTCTGAAGACATTTTCAGACTACATGAATTTGGATTAGTAATGCACTGCGACTGTAAAAAATCAAACTCAAATGTAATCTAAGGAAAAATAATTGAGAATAGGTCAGGCCTTATTAAAAATGCTTACTTAACCAGCTACATAGCTAATATGTGAAACTAAAAATGAAATTCATGTAAAAAGAGCCTAAAACTTAAGTTGTGAGAAATGTTAGGATTTTTTAAAAATTTCAGTGACTTTGATTTATTTCTATTTTAATCCAAGCATTTTTAGTGGTTTAAGGGACTTTAGAAAACAATTATTTTATTTAATAGGTCTTAACATTGAAGCCAGAGTGGCTGATGGAATTCCCCAAGACAGTTAATATCAGAGCTGCGTTTAGAACCCGTTCCTAATTCCTTCCTACTCCAGTGAAAGCTCTTTTTTGTTCACCAGTAGCTTTCAACCACTTCAACTAAGGAAATTTCTCTTTTAACTGTTTTCTATATTGAACTTTCTAGTAAGAGTTTAAAGAAAGGTGCAGGGCTGGCCTGGGGGCAATTCATCTAATAAAGGGGACTTTCCCCATTAAAGACATATATATTAAAAAGAAATAGGTGGGGAAGCAGTTGTAGCTCAAGTGGTTGAGCACCTGCTTTCCATGTATGAGGTCCTAGGTTTGAACCCCAGTACCTCCCAGAATCAAACAAACAAACTCTCACTGGGAGCAGAGGTAGCTCAGTGGTTGAGTACCTGCTTCCCACATACGAGGTTCAATCACTGGTACCTCCTAAAACATTAAAAAAAAAAAAAAAATAGGTGGATAGATGGATTGATTGCTAGCTAGCTTGCTAAGAAATAGGTAGATAATAGATAAATAGACACACATACATACATATAATACATGTGTATATACCTACAAATAAATTCTCATATCCATCCATATATATAAAAGTGCAAATGCTTAAAGATATCAATTTTATTTTCAAACAGACTTAGACTTCAATAGAAATAAAGGTAAACTGTCAACTCTTAATTACTAATTAAGAAAAGCAACCTTTGTGAAATATATTGGATCAAGAAATTCCATTAACATATGAGAAGTCATTAAAAATTAGAATATTGTGGAGTAAAAAGCAGCAGTGTAGCTTGTGAACTTGAATGTTCACATTTTCAGAGTCCAAAGCCCAAGGAACCAGGAAGGCTGCCCCAGGTGCCCTATCCATGAGATTAGTTTATCAGCCCCAGAAAACAGAAACAAAATATGGAAACCACTGTTCTCTACCATGTATAAATTATTTGTTGATTCAATCAATATTTATTGAATATATACTATATGTAATGCAAATAAGATCTTGGGGTTACAAAGGAGAATAAAGCAAAAGGCTTGAAATCTGGTTGCACCAAGTTGTAGTTTCCATGACAATAAATTTAAGGTGGTTTGAGATCACATAGAAAGAATGAAAAGACAACATTTAGACAGTTTACCAGTAATACATTTTTTTAATTAATGTATTCTTTGCATGCATATTAAGTACATGGTTAATTACCCACCAAATAATTGACTCTGATTCTTGAGAAGGTCCAAAACTAAACCAATAATTAACATATTGTACTCTATCTAGTTTATTACAACTTCTATGAAAATTCTATTAATTTCAATGAATTATTCATAGTGACTGTGTGGAAGTATGGGGTAAATTTTAATATTTCTGTAACTATCAATTATTCATAGTGACTATTTGAAAAATTTAGGGAAAAATATATTTCACTATATGCACAGTGAAGTATAAATCCTTATTTCTTCTTAAAATGATTTGATAGATTGCTCGTTTATCAGGATGAAATTACTTTATGTTTTCAATGTTTAAAATGACTTTTACTGTCAACTATAACACAGAATGCCAGTAGAAAGAAGATAACAACAAAAAAATGACTTTAGTGGCCTTAGTACAATAGTATTACATTATAAAAGGCAGACACTGCCATCATTTTCCTTCCATGATGCTATAGACAGTTTGAAATGCTTTATCATAGTTTACATGGCTCATAAACCTTATCTTCTATTTGACATTGCAGGTGTTGGTAATAGAATATAGAAAACTCTGTAAAATGGTTAAAGGAAACAATTAATTAGCATTTAAATAAAAGAGCTCAGTAAGAAACATTTTAAACAGAGAATAAGCTGATTACTTTATAGGTAATAGTAAGCAGCTCTGGGATAGAATTGAGTGGAATGAATATGGAGAGTGAAAGTTAAATATCTGAAAACATACAAAGAAATAATCCAAAATGTGAGACTTACTGAAGTTTTGTCCATATGATCCTTCAAAACTTCCAAGGCTAAACTAGTGTTCTGTCTATTGGCAGTCTTATAATTCCATGCCTGTTATAACATAGTTCTTCATTCTACTTATAAAATGTGAACATGACAGGTACTACACACATTATATCTGTTTGGTAATCTAACTTTACCATTTCCTTTTACAAGGCATTAAAAAGAGAAAAGCAGGAAATAGCTGAGCTCTCTACACTGTGCTGTGCCTTTGCTGCTAGTGAATAAATGCAAGAATTACACACACACACAGGATCCAAACACCCATAAAAAAGATTCATGGTGAAATTCTTAGGGGAAATTAATAAAACCTAAGAGAACTTGTCAGAAGAATGTCCTAAAGATGATTTTATTTCGGTAATTGTTGTATTTTAAATGCTTTCATTTTCTTTTGTGATGTCTTTTATCTTACTTACAGATGCTATTACTCATAAAATATATTTCAGTCCAGAAGGCTGTAACTGTAAATGAGACATAATATTCTCATCTAGCAGTAGATAAGGGGATTCAAATCTTCTGCTTCACAGTGTAAGCTGATTACTGCAGAGGTCAGAAAGCTAGTTTCCACTTTCTTTAGACATTTTATGTAACTGACCAGAGACCACTCTTTTCCCCTTGCTATATTCAGTGGCTGCATGTGATTGACAGTCTGTCTCAGTGGTTTGCAGATGGGCTAGGAATTCTGTGCTTTGGAAGTTGTGTGGTGACATTACGTGAGGCCATGAGAAATGCCCACAGATGTCATTCTGAAAGTGTTTATCGAAGACCTACTATGTTCTGTGTAAATGAGCTCCTTGCACTCATGGACCTCAGCGGTTTGAGGGGCAACAAGAAACAAAGCACACAACTTAATTAATTCTTTACAAATGGCCTAAGTGCAAATATAAAACAATGGTGTGAGGGTGCAAATGTGACAGTGTGGACAACACATTAACGCTTCAGCCAAGTCCCTCAGGCTGGATAGAACCTGGTATCTAAAGAACCAAGAGGAAGCCGGTGTGACTGGCACGCGGATCAGGGCTGGCAAAATGGACAGGTCCCGTCATGCAGAGCCTGGAAGGCATGGACGGAGTTAGGGTGTTACTGAAACAACCACTGAAGACCAGAGACGGGGTGTACAGGGGAACGGTTGCATTTTGAGAACACGAAGATGACCAGGAAGCACTGCACTCAAGGTGGATGGGACAGACTGTGGTGACCCACACATGGGGCTCAATGTGTCTGATAACTAGCCTTGTGACCTTGAGCAAGTCACTGAGTCTCTTCTTCCTTGATTTCCCTTATTTTCAAATTGGGGATAGGATTAGATGAGAAAAAGAAGGGAGGAAATAAGAGACAAAGAAAAACAAACTTAGTACTCACAGATGGAAACTGGAGGTAGTAAATTGAAAAAACAAAAACAAAACAAAACAAAACAAAAAAACCCACTTAAGTAATGAGTAATAAAATCCCTGAAGCAAGAAAGAGTCCCCCCAGCTCACAGTATGTGGGAAAGTCTCATGTGAGACCACAGAAGAGAATCTAGAAATCTATCAGAATCATTTCCTGGGCACTTGGTCAAGAGTTATTATTAGTGCATTAGGGAAGAAAACTTCAGGAGTGATACTAGAACCTACTCTATATCCTTTATATTTAGTTGTGTATATATATATATATTCATTTAAATATTCAGCCTAACTGTTCTGGCACACCCATACTGACTGTAAAAATGTTGAAATACTTCCATACTTGGTAAATATCTGCTGTCCCAAGCCCTCCATGTGTCACCTCTATTACTGGGCTGTCCTGGCCCCACATACACAACCGTGCAAGTCTCTCCACAATGTGACAACTAAATGGTTAACACCTGGCCTAGCAAAGAGCTTCAAGGACCCTGTTCAGTGTCTGTTCTTTTTGTTCAGTGCCTGGTGCGCTACAGGTGGTTGTATTAGTTTCCTGTTGCTGCTATAACAAGTTACCACAAGCTCAGTGCCTTTAAACAATACGGATGTATTCTCTTACAGTTCTGGAGGTCAGAAATCCAATATGGGTCTTATTGGTCTAAACTAAAGATGTTGGCAGAGCTGCGTTTCTTCTGGTGTTTCCAGGGGGAAATCCCTTGCCTTGCCTTTTCCAGCTTGTAGAAGCTGCCTACATTCCTTGGCTCCTGGCCCCTTCCCCATCTTCATGCCAGCAACATAGCATCCTCAAGTCTCTCTTCTCCCCTGACTCTCTGTCTGCCTCTTACAAGGACTCTTGTGGTCTCCTAAGCCAGGATCATCTTCCCATCTCAAAGTCCTTAACTGGGTCACATCTACAAAGTGCCTTTTGCATGTAAGGTAACATTTTTACAGGTTTCAGGCATGAGGACATGGGCATCTTTGGGGGACATTATTCTGCCTAGCATAATGGCTACATATCTTAATTATCATACCTGAGCATATACAATAAGGACATAGAATTATCATAAAAGAAAACTCTGTGTGCCACAATCAAAAGGTGAGTTATGAAGGGTAAGCATCCGAGTCACATATAAAAAACTTAAATTAGGCCCATGTCCCAAGAACTTTCTGGAATACTGCAGACCTGTGACTTGCCCCTCTGCCTTAGTAGTTACCAGTACCAAATAGATGAAATAGTTAAAAGAGAAAAGAGTTGGGCAATATGGCAAGAAGGAGTGAGGAAGAGAGAGAAAGAGGGCAAATATTGCTTCTATATCCAAATATCCTGCTATGGCTGAGGAAGGGTGGAAGACAGAGTGGGGATGCTCAAAATGAGGGATCCCGGCAAGGGCAAGAGGAGACTTCAGAAACTGACAGCAAGGTTGCACCAGGTAATCTCCAACCCTTCCAGGATCAATTGTCTTCTAATCTGGGATAGAGAGGGACAAAGAACGTGATCAAATGAACAAAGAGAAACAATGGCAATTTGAATGTTTTATGTAATTTAATGCTCATGGAATTGGTTTGATGAGATTGGGGAGAGAGATTAATATGCAGAAGTGATGACTAATCTAGTATAATTTATCTACTCTTGGAAAGCAGGAGCCATATCTGATGTGTTTGTCTGCAATGGGAGTAAATGTCCCAAAATAAAATCCAGGAGTAACAGTGGAATGTCAGCTCCATGAGGAAGGGCCCTGTTGATCGTGTGCACCTCTGATTCCCAGCTCCTGGAACAGTGTGGGACAAACAGCAGGTGCCCACTAACTCTGTGTTGAATGCATAAAGGAAAATGAATGTATGCAAAGTTTGGTGTAAGCGGTAATCTTACATATACATGTGCATGTTAATCACCTGGAAATGCTGGAAACCAATACTCAATGCAATGTCTTGGCATTTTGTTACAATGTGTCAAAGTCTAAGTGATCAAATGAATTTAAAGTCCTGTAGTCCTGCCTATAAATAAGGTTGGCAGGTTTAGTAATAAAAATGCAGAAGCCCCATTAAATTTGAATGGCAGATAAACAACAAATATCTTTTTAGAATAAGTATTACCAAAACTGCATGGCAACCTATCTATAAAGTCATATCAGATTGCCATTTAGAGAAATTCTAACTTTGTAAAGATGTTATGTTTTTAATGATGGTATTATTAAAGAAGAAGAAGGAAGGGCTTTCGTCTGTTACACTGTGTTCAAAATGGGGCTTGGGATGGTGGAGACCAGCTGTGTTGTATTGTGCTGCCTTGAAAACATGCTTTTCTGCGATCTGGTGCCCATGGAGGAGGACTGAGATTCAGCTGCTAATAAATTCTGCAGTGCTACCAGGGAATAGTAAACAGCAAGGGTAAAATCTGTAGGGAAGGTCAGTGAGGCAGGTAAGAGCTACTGTATCCATATTACCCAAAGCATACCCAACTCCACAAAGCAGGACTGGGAAAGGAAGCAAAAGAGGGAGAGAGAACCATCCCAGGTGGCTGTTGTCAGATTGTCCTCAGGAAAACGCTTTCCCATGTCAGCACCACCAGCTACTTTTATTTTACGTGCCTGTTGTGCATGCTTAGTCCATAAGAGAGAGTCGAGCATTTTCCATCTACTTACTGGTCTGTCTTCGTAGTGCCCTGTTACTGGTGAAATAATTTCGCTGTTTTTCTCAGAAGGGGTATAGAGTTGCTGTGTTCATTTGTGCCCAATCCAAAGACTCTCTATGGATGCCCTTTTTTCCATTAGGCATTTAGATGCTACCTGGCTGTTAGGCCTGAAAATACCAGATGGAGCTCGGGAGCAGAGCAGACCCTGTTGTCATAGAAACGAGATGCTATCCAAGCTCTATGCAGCTGCCATATTTTTATTTTCTTTTACTGTGAGGATTTCTTATAGGCACAAGTACCAAAAGAATATAGAGATTCCCTCCATCCCCACGCCATGACCCCCACACATACTCACCCACCTTGGAAAATAGAGCTACATTTGCAAACATTACTTAGATAATCTATTACTACATCCCTCAGCTTACGGCAAGCTTAAAACTATGGAAAAATGACTTGATTTCCAGGTCTTCTATTCTAGGTATTACTGGTAAATCATCATCTTCTTCTCCTAAAATGTGATTATGCATTTGCCCTGTCCCCAAATGAGACAATATCTTTCCTAGCCAGGAGAGCCTCAGCTTTTGACATTCCTGGAAACGCAACCTAAGTGTTTGTAATCACTCTGAAATGTCTGTACTCAGCAGGAGAACGGGGAGTGACCTCTCTTGATTCTTTGAATTCCCCACAGTGGCTAGCAGAATGCTGAGCACACAGGAGGGGGGTGATGAGTTCTTGTGGTTTGATGTCCAAACTTGAGGGATGCAACTATTGGCACTGCCTTGCCTCTTTCTGGCAGCTGCGATGTCCTCAGAGAACTAGAACTGTGGGGGAAGAGTCAATCACAGGCAAAAGGAGGGGCAGAAATATTTTCTAGAGAAAAGCCTGTTTCAGACCCCTCCATAACTGGGAACTTTTTAAATCCTAGGGCTTTAAGGCACTGGCTTGAAGAGTCATGTTTAGTAACAAAGGTGGTATAGAAACAAACGTAGTTTAGGGCAATGCTTCCTATATGTTTCCGATTGCTGCTATAACAAATTATCACGGACTTTGTGCCTAACAACAACATAAATGTATTCTCTTACAGTTTGGGAGGTAAGAAGTCTGAAATCATTTTCTCTGGGCTAAAGTCAAGGTGTCGGCAGGGCTGATTCCTTCTGGAGGCTCTAGGGGAGAATTTGTTTCCTTGCCTTTTCCAGCTTCCAGAGGCTGCCTGCATTCCTTGGCTGGTGGCCCCTGCCTCTGTGTTCAAAGCCAGCAGCGTAGCATCTTGTTTGTATTTGTCACATTGCCTTCTTCTTTTGTAGCCAAACCTCTCTCTTCCTCCCCCTTGTATTTTGGGCCCACCCAGATAATCCAAGATAATTTCCCCATCTCAAGGTCCTAAATGTAATCACCTCTGCAAACTCCCCTTTACCATATAAGGTAACATTCACAGGTTCTAGGAATTGGGACCTGGATATCTTTGGGAGCCATTATTCATCCCACCACAGTTCCCAAACCTGGATAATAATGATCAGAATTACCTGGGAAGATTTTTAAAAACAAAGATTCCCAGGCCCTGCACTAGATTTATCCTATCAGAATTTCTTAGGTTGGGTTCCTTGGAATCTCTATTCATAAAACTCTCTCCACGTGATTCTGTTGAAAACCTCTGTTAAAAGCTTCTTCAGCCTCTTTACCAAACACCTGCAGTGAGATTTTATTAACATTATCATTTGGATTCTCTGGATCATGTTCAGGGTCATTTGAGTGTGGGGAAAATGTATTTTTCTGGAAGCTTGGAAGGTCATTCCATCCTCTGAAGTTCACAACACTCCCACAGAATAGCTTTGGCAAATAACTCTATCATAAGAACTGGGCCCAGCAACTCATCAATTTCATGGTAAAGATACCAAAATTGTTTGCCAATGCCTCCCTAGACCTTTACCCATATCAAATATATATCTTGATATCTGAGATCACCTGTTGCTTCTTTTCCTTTGGAGACCTTTCCATTTGCTGCCTCAGAACATTCTCTTCCTTCATAGAGGCTTCCATGTTGTTCTCGGAGCTCTTCAAGTTGCCTATTTTGCCGGCTTCAAGAAAAATGACAGTGGCAGAGGAAAAAACCCATGCTGTATAGAAAAACTGTAAATATTTCATCATTTCTTACTAAACATACATTATTTACTCTGTAATGTAAATATTTTATGGACTGCAACTGGCAATTTTAGAATATATTGGTATATTTGGAGAAGTGCAGTTCAGTTAAAAATCCTATGCAGCACACCCAGCTCATATTTAAATTACACAACTCTTTAAAAAGCATTTAACTCTCAGAATAAAGGGAGTAATAGAATCTATTTTTTGAAGAGGACTTAAGGACCAAACTCGGAACCCGAGACAGCACATTTGAATTAATGGAGAAAGTTGGAAGCTTTTATAGCCCAGGACTTCCATCCCCTGAGGGATGACAACATGATATTGTTCCCTCGCCTCCCCTGCTGAGTGGGTCCCATTTCATCCTGGGGCGAGAAGGGGCAGACATACCCTCAACTAGTTCATTAGAATGTCCGTAATCTGGTTGGGAGAGAAACCTGAGAAGAAGAGCTTTACCACACACAAAAAGGCAGGAAATTTTCCTCAGCTTTGGGATAAGTGTTTGGAGCTGTACAAAGGACAAGAAAATCCTTTCATTAAATAAAATGCCTACACATCAGAACATTTAAGCCAGGTTTTCAAATATAGACCTAAAATGTTTGGAGAATTTTTTTGTTTAATTCCAGTGACTTTCCAATATAGAGGTCATAGAAGCCGCCATCATTCTATATTACAACCCATTTCAGAGGTTGGCTGTAATCCAGGAGGTTGCATTATTCCAAATTGCCTGTCACAAACTGTCAAAACACTGCCATTATCAAAAAGTAGTCCTTTTAAATAATTTTCTCAATCTTTTCCCTGAAACTTTATTGGCTTTGAGCCTTAATATCATAGTTTATAGGCATAGTAAGTGAAAGGCTTTCAAATGAGAAGTGGCAAAAATCTATTCTAGGCATACAACATCAACATGCAAAATTCTAGGTTGAAAATTGAGTCAAGTTTGCAGATGCTATATCTCCCAAAGCAATCGCCGTTGCTATCTGCATGTGAAATGGTAACCAAAGAATACAGAAATTATGAATCCTAAATGGCATGACTTCTTTCCACTTATTTTAAAACTGAATTCTGTTGTTATTTGCTGCACTGCATAGTTTTCCCTTATTTTCCCTCTCCTTCCATACCAAATTTCTAAAGAAAAATGTATTTTCCAGATTAGTTATGTCTCTTACCCTCATTTAATAAATACAGAAATTGACCCTTAGCGGCCTGATTTACCTAAGGCTTAGTAACAGATCTGGACCTGAACCCTGTATTTGTTCTAATACATATGCAAGCTCTCTTTTTGACCTGGAAATCCATCTCCTTTACCTTTTCTTCTTTGCTTTAGACTTGACACAATTCCCCTACTTGTGTTAGAAAAACCTACCCCAAAAAAGAGAAATCCCTGACACCTAGGTTCTCTCGGGTATAAACCTTGGTGTTAAATCTTCAATTCTAGCAAAGAATTTTGGCAACTATTCTGTTTAAGACCATTTATCTTTCAAACAATGTAAGATGACAAAATGTTTTAGGAAGACTGCTCTTATTTTGAGGCGTTAAATTCAAGCACTGAATTAGGAAAGCATCAGGGTAATCCAGTCTTACAATCATTGTGACAGTTGAATTTGTCAACAACTAGTTTTCAGAAGATATGGCACTCAAAGAAAATTCATAGCTTCCGCAGCCAG
>PVKH010005997.1:0-21490 GCA_004027955.1 Chaetophractus vellerosus
ACTGGTTGAGCCATATCCACTTCCCAAGTTTCACTTTTTGAAGAATAAGATTCATAGTTACTTGAAATAATATTGAAAGCTTGACATATTGCTTTGTTTTCTTTTACTAGGTATGATGTATGTTCTGAAGAGACTCTTGCCCCTCTATTTGAGAACATAGTAGGACTCCCCGGGATGGGAGTTTAATATTTTCTTGTTTATTGTGTGGGTCTCCACCCACTGATATAACACACTGTGACAAGATCAACACTTGCATATTTCATAGAAGCCTGCCCCAGGTGCACCATGTCCTTATGCAACCCCCTCCACAACCAACACTCTACACTAGAAATCCTCCACTGCCATATTTGCCAGAAGAGCATTCCAAATGTTGTAGTTTTAACCACAGACCTGCAAACCCCGAGTTCACCTGCTCCTTCCCCCAACCTTCCCCCTCTTTCCATGGATAGACCAACCTAACCCCAACCCTACCCCCTCACAGACCAGCACCGCTGAACCCAATAGCATCCATCGCACCACTGTCAAACTCATCCACTGCACAACTACACGTTCCATGTTATCATAGATTTTGCCCTTATGGGCATTGGCTCACAACCCTCTACTCCCTTTCTGTCTCCTGTAAACCTATCTTCCAGACTCTAGCTCTGTGTGTGCTCAATTTGCTTAATTCATATCAGTGAGGTCATATAGTATTTGTCCTACAGTGCCTGGCTTGCTACACTCAACACAAGGTCCTCAAGATTCATCCGTTATCCCATGTGTTAATACTGCATTCCTTCTTATATCTGAGTAATATTCCATTGTATGTATATACCACAATTTGCCTATCCATTCCTCTGTTGATGGACATTTGGGTTGCTTCTTCTTTTTGGCAATGGTGAATAATGCCACTATGAACATTGATATGCATGTATCTCTTTGTGTCCCTGCTTTCAATTCTTCTGCATATATATACTCAGCAGTGGGATTGTTGGATCATATGGCAGTTCTATAGTTAGCTTTCTGAGGAACCGCCAAACTGTCCTCCACAATGGCTGCACCATTCTACATTCCCACCGGCAGTGGCTGTGTGAGGTAACATATTATTTCCACTCCTGACCCAGTCCTGTCAGGGCTGGTTTTCACCCTGAGAAATGCTTTGCATGTAAATACAAACAGCTGTAAGAGCCATGATCTTGGGCTCACCTGGGAAGAATGTGGGACCATGTGTGCCCCCTGAAAAACCACATGGCTGTGCAAGATGATCCCAGGATTGACAGATGTACTCGGAGTGTGTCAGATCCAAGTTCAAGAGCAAGAATCAATGACTCTGGACTATAAGATCTAAGCTTCCTCTCAATCTGAAGCAGAGCGGGCATCACCATCCTCAAATCCTCAAGACTGAGGAATGAACTAACATAAGGGGGGATGCAACCATGGACCAAATAGACATTATTATTGTAGTATTGGAAAAACTTATAACTTTGATATAAAGATAGTGGTTACCAGAGGTTCTGAGGCAAGGGAAGGGGAAAATAGGTGGAAAATAGGGCATATTTAGGGCATCGGAATTGTTCTGCATGATTCTGAGATGACAGATACAGGCCATTATACATTTTGTCAAAACTTATAAAATTGTATTGTGCAAAGTGTAAACCATAGTCTAAACTCTAGGCCATGGTTGGTAGCAATGCTTCAATATTTGTTCATCAGTTGTAACAAATGTACCACACTCATGTAAGATGTTATCAATAGGGGAAAATGTGAGAGGAGGAGGGGATGGAGTATATGGGAATCTTTTATACTTTCAGTGTAACTTTTGTGTTATCTGAAACCTCTTTAAAATAAAGTTTATTATATGAAAAAAATCAATAGTTCCCATTTTGTCTAAGCCTTATGTAGAAAGAATTCTTATGTCCCTTCTCTGCCCCCCTCCCCTTTTTACTAAATTCCTGGGATTCTGGGGGCAATTAAGGGAGGAGAGGCTAAAGTTGGGGCATCAAACTTTTGCAATTAAGAAAGATAAAGTAAAAGCATTGAACAAGATATGACTGTATGTACACTTCAAGATAGTATGTGGCTTCTGCCTATTAAACAAAAATTGAATACATTCTAGAGGTAATATATTCTCACCAAAAGGAGAAAATGAGCTACCATGGATATGGTATCCTTAGTCAGCTGAGGATATTGTTTGGTAAGAAAATCCTAAACAGAGTCACAGGTGATGGGAAACCAAATGATGGTGTAGGATCAGAAACATCAGTTAGAAATAGGATCTGAACCCCAACCCTTAAGCCTTCTGAGTTATGGTTTTTCTTTCTTCTCCTGGGGGGAGAATTGGTGGTTAATGCCAAAATATTAGTCACAAATGTTGCATCGTTAGGTAATTATGCTTGTGTATGTGCAAGCACTTGTGAATACATATTAGATACATTTAATTAGTATATTACATGCCATTATACATGCAAATCATAATTATGTCTATCATCTCAACCAAAAATACATAAATAACTCTTGCAGTAATTTTCCATAGTAAGCAAACCAGATAATAGAATATGGTTCCCAAGTCAGATAACAACAATTTGGGTATACCATTCATATCTCTTGGCTGGCCTAACATGGAACTGAAATTTGCAGGGGCTTAAAATGAGAGAGTTGGCTATTCTTTATTTTTATCTGGGAACAAATACATTAAGCTGTTAGCCCTTGATAATATCTAATGTGTAGAGGTAATTGCTATTTAAAGGGTAAGTACCTGTAAGGATAGAAACTACATTAGGGAGAATTTTGTCAGTGAAATGAAGCATATCTGAAGTCTGGAGCTCTGACCAAGGAGGTCGGGTTTAAATTGGTACCACTATGAAAAACCTGAAATGACACAAGGGGTCATGTTTCCAGGTGAAGGAAAGGTAGACTGGAGAAAAGGGTATTCAGTCAAGGTGAAAAGCAGCTCAATTCACGCCTTCCTAGCTTTGTCTTAGATTGGTTGGAGTGGCAAAAGCTTACCTTAGAAGAAGTGCTAGAAAAGAACCAAATCCCAGGGTGTCATCTTGAGCCCCAACTCACGTTGATTGGCCGTCTGGAGAGCTATCTTGAGAAAGAGTTTGTTGTTGGAAAAAAAAAATGCCTCCCTTGAGTACCAAGTGGGATGGAGATAACACATGTCTTATGTACTTGCCATTCCAAGCTTAGCTATAAATATATTTAGCTTGGAGCTATAGTAGATATAAGTTCATAAGATGCCATATTAAGCAATACAGTGAGGTGCTTAAAAAGAGCACACTCAAATGTAAATTAGTACAATTTTTCTGGAGAGCAATTTGGCAATGTATAGTCAAAGCTTAAAAATGCACATAACTTTGACTCTGTACGTTCGCTTCTAGGAATTTCTGTTATAAAATTGATTCAGAGATGGATCCGCTTATGTCACAAAGATGATGATGAAATACCAAAGATGTGTGTGTGTGTGTGTGTGTTAAAGAGATGTGTATTAGTTTGTGAGGGCTGCTCTGACAAATATCACATAATGGCTTTTCTTAGACAACAAGGATTTGTGGTCTCATGGATTTGGAGGCTAGAAGCACAAAATCAAGGTCTTGAAAGACCAGACTTTCTCTGAGAATCTGTAGCATTCTGGTGCTACCTGGCTGCCATCTACAATGTATGAAGCTCCCTGGCATGTAGCTCTGCTTCAGTTCATGGCTTCTCCTTCTGGATTCTATTTTTTCGTGCTCTGTCACCTGCTACTCTGACTAGATTTCTTCTCCTATAAGGTCTCCAGTCATATGGATTATGGCTCATTCAGACTCAATTTCTCCTCATCTAAGTAGGATCTTCTAAGACCCTACTCACCAATGAGTCCACATCTTACCTAATATTAACATTTTCAAGGGTCCTGTTTGCAAATGAGTTTACACTCACCGGCAAGCAGATTAAGACTTGACCATGTCTTTTATGGGGGATATGACTCAATCCCCAACAAGATATATTTATTCATGCATTAAAATATCAAGAAGCAATTAAAAATCATGGCTTAGAAGAATAAGTAATAATTGGGAAAATAACCTCCTCCCCATCTCTGAATGATAACTTATAGGTGAACCTTTCTTTCCTTTTTCCTTTTTTATATTTTCCAAGATTTCTGTCATTTTAAGAAAGGACTGTGGCAAAAATCTAAATCAGAATTACACGTAAATTTGAGCTGTAGCATACAAGGTCAAGAAATCAAGCCTTATGCTTTCTGCATTTCTGAGTTGAATACAAAAAACAAAACTTTTGATTGAAGATGTCAAAGAAAGTTGGTTAAAAATAGAACACTTAAAGGCAATAACATATTTAGCTCCTTTAAGATCTTCGTAGAATATTAGGTCTTAAGATAATTTTGTACTTGTTCTATCAAAATATCAATCATATCTTTTAATTATTTAACCTAATGACAACAAAAGTTATTTTCTCAACTAGAACAAGCATAATCATCTACAAAGCAATTTAGAATGCATGAAAGTTAATATTTAATAATATCACCTCAAGCATTTATTCTGGTATTTCTATGTTTCATTTATTCAAATTACTATTTAGTTGCTGGTTTATTTTTCATGCATGTCATTTTTCTTTTTTTTTGCAGAATTGTCTTGCTGTCACATTCATATACTTCTAGTGCTTTCTAGAGAAGAAATAGTTCATCAGAAATTCCCAAAGGACTTGACTCTCTGCAAAGGCAAAGCACAAACAGAGAATTGACTTTAATAGACCTGTCCAAAAAAAAAAATGATGCTTAACAGCTTTGGGGAAGGGAGGTCCCCTAACCTTAGAACTGAGTAATGCGAATTTTCTTGAGTATTGGTGTTTGCCTAAGTTTCAAAATATATTTGGATCCTTTTCTTCTTGTCTGACTCTTCCCAAAGGCACATTTTCATCTAATTTTCCTTTTTTGTTAATGTCCTACACCGTATTGCTTTCCGTGTTTTTCTCTTATTCTCCTTTTACTTAATCCCTATTTCTTGTACTGCCTCAATGCTTTCCCTGGAAGACTTCTTCATTTGTTTCATTTGTAAACAATTCATTTCTCTAACTTGCCAGCACATTTAGCATTACTATTATGAAAATATACAGCCATAATAAATGAACATCTTAAACACTTCTCAACATGCATTTATATTTATAAGGAACATGCTTAGTTATGAGAAATGACAGTTGACATTAGTCAAGAGGCATATTGCAGAAATGGGCATATTTATTGCTTGTTAGATTATTAATATAACTAGGATGCTTTACAATTAATATGCTTATGTGACCTTTCATATGACTGGGAAATGCATTTATGTTTATGATATAGTTTTCTCGTAGAGAATTCCAAGTTTGTAAATCATGCGGTATATACTTTTTTTAATGTTCAGTATATACTCTTAATATTTAGCATGCTATTACTAGTATTTTAAAAAGAAACAAATTTTTACTTGTTTCTCTTTCTCTCACATATGCAAATACATATAGAAAAATACATAAATACATATTTAAAGAATTACCAAATGATACTTGCTTATTTCTATTTTTATAAATAGATAAAATTAGCTTTGAAAAAGTTGAAATTATTAAAAATAACAAAAAGCACCATTTAAATGTTGCAAAAGTGACAAGTATGGCAAGCACAAATTTTGCCACAAATATTGTTTTAAATTTGTATTAAAAATTCTTGAACTTTGTAGAGATTACTCTCAAGAAAATTAGTTTTAAAGTTAGGTGCAAAATGAGAGATGCTCAACTCCTCCACCAAATGATTTGAAACTAATGATTATTAAAATTTTATTGGCTTTCATGAGAAAATAAATCTTTTTCTCAAATGAAAGCACATCTCTAAATGGTTAGATGGAAAGTTAATCTTTCAAATAGATTTGGATATAAAACTCTAAAAATGTATTTTGTTTCATTTTTTACCTGGAAGAGTTGTCTTACAATTGATTTGCTCTTAAGGACATGCTGCATGTGCCACAAGTAAATAATAGAAATTGGAAGAAAATTGCACCTTTTGCATATGTGCATAATAAAGAACAAATCGTGATAGTAAAGCCAAAATTCGCTTACTGTCTGAAACCATATTAAAGTCCATATCCTGTATATGCAAGAAGTTTGACTACATAAATGATATTAATAGGTGATAATGACTTTCATTGATGGGGAAAATCAATAAAACCAATGGCAAATAAGCCCATGAAAAGATATCAGACTTTTGAGAAATGCAAATTAAAACCACAATAAGAAACGCCTATTAGAATGGCTAACATTAAAAAGTATAACAAGTGTTGATAAGAAGGTGGAGAACCTGAAGCTCTCATACACTGCTGGTGGGACTGTAAAGTGGTGCAGGAATTTTGGAAAACAGTTTGAGAATTTCTCAAGTCCTGAAACATGTACCTTCCATAACTCTACTCCTTGCTACTTACTCCAGAGAAATGAAAACCTATCTTCATACAAATACTTTCACATGAATGTCCATAGCAGCTTCATTTGTTATAACCCCAAACTTGAAAAAAAAACAAACCACAAATTTCTATCAATAGGTAAATGGATAATCCAACTGTGATATATCCCACAGTGGGATACTACTCGGCTACAAAAAGGATAATCTATTGATCCATGTTTCGATATGGATGACTCTCAAAATGATAATGCTGCAAGAAAGAAGCTGGTCACAAATCAGTATACATTACATTATTTCATTTATACAAAAGTCTGGAAAATGCAAATTAATCGATAGTGACAGAAAGCAGAAGAGCCATTGCATGGGGTGGAGTGAGGTGAGAGGAAGGAATTTCAAAGGGGCTCACAGAAACTTTTTACGTGAGGCCAATATTCACAATCTTGATGGTGGGATGTAAACTTTCCAAAATGTATCAAACTCTTCACTTTATGTATGTGCAGTATATTGCAGGTTAAGTATGCTTGTCCCCTCGACAAAGCTGTTAAAAGTAAAAATAAAAGTAAAATGATTTATTTCATAAAAACGAAATAACTGGAGAATATGGTCTACTTACCTACAAATAAAAAAATATTATTATTTTAGAAATGTTATGGTGTAATGCTTGTCTTAGTTTCCTAGGGTTACTAGGAATACTGCACCACTAACTTAGTGGCATAAAACAGCAGAAATTTATTGCCTCACCATTCTAGAGGCTCTAAGTCCAAAATCAAGGTGTCAGCAAGGCCATGGTCTCTCTGAAGACTCTAGGAGAAGATCATGCCTTGCCCCTTCCATCTTCCAGTATCTCTTGGGCATTACTTGGCCAGCAGCTGCAGCCCTTCAGTCTTGGCCTCCATCCTCCCATGGTTCTCCCCCCTGTGTCTGTTTGTGCCAAAGTCCTAATTTCCCTCTCCTTAGGACACCAGTCATATTGGATTGGGGCCAAACCCAATCCAGTTTGGCCTCGTCATAACTAATCACACCTTCAAAGACCCTATTTCCAAGTAAGGTCACAGTCATTGGACTGGGAGTTGGGACTTCAGAGTATCTTTTGGGGGACCACAAACCCACCCAAAACAAGCCTCTGTTTTATTTAACTAGAGAGATTTGGTTTCTAGACCTTAGATCCATAAATCTGCTCAGTCTTACATCTTAACATATCTGTTTCCTGAGCGACTGTAGCTCTACAAGCCTGGTCTTCCTCACCACTGATGCTCCCAGAGAGTGACTCCTACGTGACGATGGACGGCATGTACTATTTTGTTCCTAGGACCAAGGCAGGAATTCCGAAGGCTTTGATGTTCTTTCTGTTTATTCATGAGATTGCCATGGTTCTTTTAAACTTTTATTATTATTGTTACAGTTTGAGACAATTTTGTGAATCCCTAAAAGAGAATGTTTGTAAACTAATCTATTCCTCTGGGTTTGATACCCTTTGATTGTATTAGATTCAGTGAGGGCATCCTCTGATTAAGTATATTTGATAAAAATAAATTTAGGGCTTCTGATTGGGCCACGTCAGGAAGGCATGACTCAGGTTGAGTCACCGCCTCCTTGGTGGGCCAATGTAAATGGCTATTCACTCAAGAAGACATACACTGGAAGAGAGATGAGCCATTTGCTTGATAGTTTGCAGCTGACCTAGGGAAGGGAGCCAAGACTGATACAGAAGCCCCGGAAAGACACGAGGCTTATGCCAGGAGAGAGAGAAAGCCCTGAGAGACAAGCCCTATGCCAGCTGGCAGCTGAGAGAAAGGAAGCTCGGAGGGGAAGGCTGCACCCTTGCAGAGATCAACAGCCATCTTGCTTCAACACGCTGCAATGACTTTGGTGAGAAAGCAGCCTTGAGTTGGAGTCTTTATGGCTTTATAACTAACCATAAGCTTTTACCCCAAATAAATACCCTTTATAAAAGCCAACGACTTTTATACCATACTTCGCATCAGCTCCTCTTTGGCGTACTAACACAATTATTTTTAAAATTATATCCGTATACAAACAGTTTTGTCTAGACCTAACTTCAGTGTTTATTCATTTTACGAGTGCACTTTTGCAGCATTTGGCATTCAGGATGATGTCCTCTGCCACACACTTATGTCCAGATAGCAATACAACCTGCAGAAGGGCAGTTTTTCAGCAGAAAGGGCCACAACTTTCCTTCCCCGTTGCTGTTAGCACGTGCCTTAGGCTACACAAACGCTAACCGCACCTCTCAGATAATGTCCCACGGTGCCACACGCAGATGCACGTCCTCTGTGGATGGGAATATTAACACGAGAGTCCACTGCACTCTATCACTGCAGAGAGGGGGAGGACAGGGCGGTGAGAACCATCCACGATTGTGACTGGGTCCTATTCTGGGATCCGAGGTGTCATCTGAGAAGCCTCTGAGAAGAGGTGTGTGGGTGGCATTTCTCAGGTAACCCTGACAGGTGGGTTGCCCGCTGCCTGTTTGGCTGCCTGCCTTGACCAGGCGTGGGTTCCGGCTCTCTGAGTTGAGGACACATGCTGCCCGCTGCTCTCTGCATTCTCAGGGCATCGAATCGCCTGACGCTTGATTCTTCCCTGTGGGAGCTGCGGCTAAGCCTGATGAGCCAGGCTATTGAAAGCCTGCTGTGGAAACCATTCCCTGTTGGCCACCCATGGGTTCAGTTTGAAATGAAGTGGAGGGAAGTCTGAGATGCTTGAAACCGAGCTGGAAGCTCACAGCGACCTACTCTTGGGGCCCCTTGTAAGCGGCTGCAACTCCTCAGGACCTGAGGCTTCTCACTGGGCTGCCTGCAATTTGCAGAGCCAAGGATCAATAGAAGCTTAAAGGGCATCTTTCCACAGTGCCTGGTAACAGACATCTGGGGAAAAGAAACACATTTATCAGTCTATTTTTCTCTTGGGAATTAAAAACATAGCCAAACAGACCAAGGAGATACTTGCTGGTTTTTATTCATATTCGACATGGAGAAAACTGGTATTTCAAATGCCAGAAGGGGCACATTTGAAGTTTGTGTGGCAACGTTTGGTTATGTCTGTGTGTGGGGGAGACGCAGCCTCTGACAGGATTTCTGTAACGAACACTTTGGTGCAGGCAGCTGTACATTGTTTGACTCAAGGCAGAGGATTCCCTCCCCTTCCCCAGTGACATGCTGTTAGGGTGTCTCTTGGGTAGGCACAGAAATAGGAGTTTTTTTGGCCTTACAGATAAAGCAAGCTGACTTCTGTGATATTTGGAAGTGTCACAAACCATTCCAAAGCCAGATTGGTGGTAAGAAAGACAAATGATATGGGAAGTTTGGAAGGCTAAGGAGAGGAAATGACAGAATGGACCTGATAAATTTTTAAACCAGGATCTAAATACTGTAGAATCTGAAAAGATAAGAAAGGGACATAGTTTTATCTTTAATAGGTAGCTTCTTAGGTAATATCTTAGTTTGCTAAAGGGCTGCCAATGCAGAGTACCAGAAATGGGTTGGTTTTTATAATGGGAAATTTATTAGAGTACAAGTTTATAGTTCTGAGGCTGACATGGTCCAATCAAAAGCCCTAAAGCAATCTATTCAAGTGACCTAATCAAAACCCCCTTAACTGGATTTAAAGCAATCAAAGGGCCCCACACTAACAGGAATGGATTTGTTCAAAGTCAATCTGGGATTCACAAAATTCAAACTGTCACAAGTAAACAGAAGGAGAAGAAATTGTCATTTGCATTGCATGGCATGGAAGAAAGAACCGTTAAAGATAAAAGTAGAAGTCTTCATAATTTGCCTGTGTACATTTTACTTTTTGAGTATTTGTGGCACTTCTATCCTTTATGGTGATTCTAGGGGCAAGGGCCAGGGATCTGTCCCTGTCCCTGTCTCCTTCCCTCACAACGTCTCCATGACTATCTGAACTTATTTAGGAACTTGAATTAACTCAATCTCTCCCTCCTTTCCCCTAACTCCCGCAGTCTTTTCCCTAACTCAGAATTTGCTTCTAATGGAATGAGTCCAGAAGGAAGGCTCCCTCTCCACAACAGCCCCTCAGCGTGGTTTGGGTATTGGGGCAGCATTGCTTGGCTTTCTGGTAGCACAAAATTAACTGGGACAAGTCTATGTGCCTGTTCCCGTCCTCCCAGGCCTTGTGACTCTCAAAGAATCTCACACTATGATACTCTTGCCCTGCCGTTTTAACCCAAAATATTATAAAGGAACTGCAGAGCTTTTTTTTTATGCCTGTGTAATTCTGCAACATGTGCAACTTTGGGGCCCATTGTCCCAAACACTTAAAAGTCTTTGATCGCCATCACCATCCCAGAATCCTCGGGATTGGGGAATGAACTATGGACTTAAGCAGACTTACTGGTATTCTACTATGCACTTATTGTGATTCTAGCAATGGAAGAAATTACAACATTGATGTGGAGGCAGTGGCCACTGGAGGCTCTGAGGATAGAGAGAGGGAAAAACTGGGGCTGGCTGTAGCTCAATTGGTAGAGCGCCAGTTTACCACGTGGGAGTCTCTGAGTTTGGTTTCCAGGGCCTCCTTGGGTGGGCAGCCTGCCTTGAGAAGGCAAGCCGCCAAGGCAGGACAAAGCCCCCATGGGTAGGGCAAATCGCCACTGGCAGGGCAAGCCCCCGCAGGGAGGACAAGCTGCCCGCGAGCAGGACAAGTCACCTGAGAGCAGGCAAGGCCACTGCATGGTGAGCTGACTTGGCGGGTCACTGCAACGGTGGGGGGGGGGGGGGAGACAAGCAGACACAGAAGAATGCAAAAATCAACACAGCAAGAAGAAGCAGAAAGGGGGGATATATAATAAAAAATAAATTAAATTAAAAAAATAAAAATTAAAAATAATTTAAAAAAAAGAGAGAGAGAGAGGGAAAAACAAGTGTAATTCAGGGACATTTTTGGGATTTGGGAATCGCCCTGAATGACATTACAATGACAGATACGGGCCATTATATATCTTGCCATAACCTACAGAATTGAGTGGGAGAGATTGTAAACTACAATGTAAACTATAATCCATGCTTAGTGGCAATGCTCCAAAATTTGTTCATCAATTGCAATGGATGTATCACATTAATGAAAGATGTTGTTAATGTGGGAAAATGTGGGAGGTGTGGGGAACAGGGCACATGGGAATCCCCTATATATTCTCTGTAACATTTATGTAATCTAAGTATCTTTTAAAAAAATAAAAAAAATTAAAAGACAAGAAAAAAGATTAAAAAAAATCTTTGATCCTAATTCTTAGGATTAGAATCTGAAACTATATCAATCCTCATTGCAAGATTGGATGTACTTTTTTTCCCCCAGAACATTCCTCATCTCTGTTTTGTTTGCTCTGTGCCAGACATTTGTTTTGGAATAGTATGTGTTTATGCTTTTCTCTAAAGGGCCAAATGTCATACTTACTTTTGATAGAGGCAGGACATGGTGATAAAAGGACCCTTCTTGGAATTCAGTATTAAATACAATTTTATTTCTGTTTTCTTGTCATCTGGGAAAAACTTCCTCTTGCTAGTCCCAAAGCCTTCATATTTGGTGGATGTGATAATTTGGAGCTGTATGTCCCTCTGAAAAACATATCCTTAAAATTAATCCATTCCTGTGGTCATGAATGTATTGTAAGTAGAACCATTTGATGATGCTACTTCAGTTAAGGTGTGTCCTGGCCCAATCAGGTTGGGTCTTAATCCTATTACTAGAGTCCTTCAAAAACAGAATGAAATTCAGACAAAGAGAGAGAAAGTCATGGAAGCAAGAATCTGAAATTCAACAGAAACCGGAAGAGAAGGGAGAAGCCAGAAGAGGCTGCCATGTGCACTGCCATGTGACAGAGGAGCCCAGGACCAAGGATCACTGACAGCCAGTCCCAGATCACCAGTCTTCATGAAGAAAGCGTCACCTTGACGATGCCTTACTTTGGAGTTTCTTTCAGCCTCAAAACCATAAGCGAATAAATTCCCATTGTTTAACTAGACCCATTTCATGGCATTTGGCTGAGCAGCTTAGGAAACTGAAACAGGTATTTAATCATGCTGCATCCGTATTCGTAAAGCTTTGTCTTTCCATTTTCAGATGTGAATTTTACATCTTTTTGTGTGTGTGTGTACTTTGTTTTTCTCAGAAAATATTGAATTTGCAGAAGGGAAGTGAAAGGGGAAAAAAAGCATGTGGGACCATAATAAAAATATACTGATTTGCCCCTAATTCTTCACTATGTGATGGCTGTGTAGTTTAAAGGGTAAAACACACACACACACACACACAACGTACTCATGCACACACACACACACCACTCTCTCACACACACATCTAACTTCAAGAGCGAAAAGAATTTGAATTAAATCAATGCACCACAGAAAGGGATGGGACTCAGAGAAGAGAAAAACTATGATGGCTTTGACAAGCCTTTTCTTTATTCTCTTGAGCTAATTGTGTCATTTGACATGCTGGCATCAGGAATAGTGAAATTCTGACAGGCTAATTCGAGCTTGTGCTTCCAATGAAATGTACATAAGGCACTTGTTATATTTAGTGACAATCAGTGTCATTTTCTGTGTAAAAGCAATCCATTTATTGGGTTGCCTGCAAGTGCAGTAGCCCTTTTAATTCTTGAATTAAAAGACGTCGTTCAGGGGTCTAATTATGGTTGGGACCACTTGGAAAGGCCTAAGTGAGAAGGAAGAGGTCAAAGTCATTGCTATTAAGCCGGTTTTAATGAACCTGTGGGGCAGGACCTGAGAAAACAGTGGGATCAGAGCCACAATCTTGCATTTGGCATAGTAAAAAAGGTGCCATCTCACGTGGGTGCTTTCACCTCTTTAAGGGCAAAATCTTACGAGTTTTGACTAGGAGACACAAATGAAGATTTTATTTGATTATAAACAATTAACAGTGGCTTAGATGGAAGAATAAAAGCGAAATCTTTTTTAATTTAGTGGAAATACCAACTGTTTCAGAATAGGAAAAAAAAAAAAAATTAGAAGAACAGAATACATTTAGCCAGTAGGTGGCAATATCAAACCATGTCATATCAGAGCACGACTTCCTGGCACAGTTGTACGATTAGAGTTGTATAAAATTTCCTGTTGGCATAGAAGGTGAAGTCAAGGGTTGTAATAAAGACCACTTTGAGTCTCTGAAAATCCTGCATGTCAGCAGCAGCTAAGGCTGACCCCTTAGAGAAAAAATTGCCCAGGAATTAAGACACCAAAGAGGGTATGGAGTCAGTGTCTTATCGAAATAATTGTCTGTTGTCATGGGCAAGGATGGACATACAGATCTCATCTGTTTGTTCAAGCCATAAAGTGACCATATTCATTAGATAATTGGAAGTTTCCTTTAATTATGAAGGAGAGAGCCCTATTTTAAAAAATATAAGCTTTATTTCTGAAAAGATAAGGAAGATCTTCTAAATAATATATCTTCCAAACTTCGTGTCTATTTTTTTTCCCTCTCCAAAGGGACCTTCGTGCTTTGAACAGCAAGGATTGTTTCAGGTCAAGGTGGTATGTAATTACAATGCCAGATGGGAGACTATTTGCTGCCAACCATGATTCTAATTTAGTCCTTTCCTTTATCCAGTACTAAATTGACTCTACTTAATAGAGCCACGTACAGCCAGAATCGCCATCCTGCCTCTGCAGCATTCCGCTTGGTCTGTATCTTGTAACATTTCAGAAAACCCACATTTTTTTTTTTGATTGAATGAAGATGAAAGAGAAATAGCGCAAGAATGACTAAGTTCCCAAGAGATGGCAAAAGATTTAAACAAAGCGTAAACTAGACTGAAAATGGGTACTATGACTCTGTAAAACCTTAAAGAGAGGGTGTTCTGTTAAGTGATGTCCCAACTGGTGTACTTTGGACCTAAGCTACTATTTTCTTAATGTTAAGCCAGGACTATCCCAGCAAGGGTTTTTGCTCAAAAGTCTTCATTGCGCCGATTCATTTTCCCCTTACTGAGAGTGACCATCAGCTAGAGCTGTAGTCAAACCCCTTTCCCCCCAAATCACAGTAGTTTCAGGCAATGAAATGTAATTGAGTTGCATCCAGGTTATTTTTCTAAGATAGTGGTCCAGCAATGAGGATTTGGGGACCTGGCTTCACTCCAGAGAGATGTGATATTTCCCGTTTCTTAGGGCAATAGTGGAGTTAGGGAAAGATTTGAAAAGAAATGGGGCTTAAACAAATTGATGCAAGTTCAGAAGAGTCCCAGTTATGGTAAAAGTGAATAGCACTGGGGACACAATTTTGGATATCTCCCTTTGATTGGCCTATGTGTGTGTGTGTGTGTGTGCTAGAGTGACTAACCACTACCCAAGTCAAAGTCCCACTTAAGAAATTAAGGCAACTGTCGTAAAATTCCAAAGGGAATTTAGGATTGGTCAGTTTCATGAACTCCACTAGCTAGATTCTCCATTATTACTCATCTGGCTCCTCCAACTAAAACAAGTTTATTTCCAAATCTCCAGATTCGCACATCCTCGTTGAATACAATTACTGCCCAAGGCATAAGCTTCTTGTAGAAAGAGCCTGGATTTGGAGATAGAAGCTCTGACTCAGGTCTCAGATCTACCATTTGCTAGTTTTGGGCTCCTATTGCACTTAAATCCTTGCCAGGGCATGCTGACATTACTGTTTGGAGTGGCTCTCTTATGGAGTTCCTTCTTTTCATATTGCTGGATGCATTGGCAAAGGAGAGGAATTGTCAGGCTCTCTGCTCTCCACTGTGCTTCTAGAATGTTATCCCACCACTATTCTTTTATTAAAATATATTTTTATTTATTTTTAAAAGATACTTAGATTACATAAAATGCTACATAAAAAAATATAAGGGATTCCCATATGCCCCACTCCACACACCTCCCTCTTTTCTCCACATTAACAACATCTTTCATTAGTGTGCTACGTTCATTGCAATTGATGAACACATTTTAGAGCATTGCCACTCAGCATGGATTATAATTTACATTGTAGTTTACACTCTCTCCCACTCAATTCTGTAGGTTATGGCAAGATATATAATGGCATGTATCTGTCATTGCAATGTGATTCAGGACAAATCCCAAGTCTTGAAAATGCCCCTATATTACACTTCTTTTTCCCTCTCCCTGACTTCAGCACCTCCAGTGGCCATTGTCTCTACATCCATGATATAATTTCTTCCATTGCTAGAATCACAATAAGTCTATAGTAGATAAGTAGAGTAAGTCCACTCTAGTCCATATTTTATTCCCCAATCCTGAGGATTCTGGGATGGTGAAGCCTACTCCACCTCTAATTGAGAAGGGACTGCGATCTCATATGGCTGATGGATGGGACTTTCTTGCTTGTAGTCATAGACTCTCTCAGTTCCCCGGTGTGGTGGTTGCCCATCCTCACCTCCTCATTAGTTGTCCTGGGTGAGTCCAATGAACTGGAGAGTAGGTGTTGCAACTCTGCTGAGGCTCAGGACCCAGCTGGCATATGGGCAACCCAAAGATTCAAGTCTCTTGGATGTACACCTACCAACTCCAGCACCAACTATAGGTTCAAACAAAAGGGACAGAAGAGGCATGTGTAGAGAAGTCACATCTGAGTCCAACTCTTTCACACTTGAGAACACATACTCCAAAGTAGGGCCAAAGCAAGGCACCAAACTCCAGAGCTATCTGCCATGACTGTAGGACCTGGGTGTCTCCAGAGCCTTCAGGAAGTCTACTATTTCCCACCACTATTCTTTAACCATTCCTTCTCTTTTTTTCAATCCTCACCATCTGATTATATTATCCTCTTTAAATTTTCCTTCCTGGTACTTAACAAAATATGTAATTTATTAATCAGCAACACTGTTTATCTTCTGTGTCTTGCACTAAAATGTAATCTCCATGAAGGCATTTTTTTTTCTGTTTGGCTTATACTGGCATTCCCTGCAGCTATTCAACACCTAGTCAAGGATATTAAACACATTCAGTAAATGTTTATTCAATTCTTGGATTAATATATGAATGAATGAATGAATGAATGAATGAATTAACCTTGTGACCACAACCAACCATCTGCTGCCTGTCAAATGTCTGCTTGTTTTCTGAATACCTGCCCTCCTCTATTCTATCTATTCAACCAGAACTAATTTTTATGGCACATCTTGTCTATTGTATTTACCCTTGTCCTTCCCTGAATCATTTTAGGCTAATGTTATCTTTCAATTTTCTCTGAGTCATAGTAAATTATTTTGTATTGTTCAAGGAAAGTAACTTTTCATGAAAACACATCTTATTCCCTTAACTAGATTATAATTGGCTTCAGGACAAAAAATCCCATGTTTAATATATTTTCAATTTCCCGGAGCACTTTATCACCATGATGATTGATTGACTTGAAAAGGAAAACCCTGAAAGAGACTCAATTAATGTTTAAACTCCCATTAAGATGAAAGAAGATTGTGTACCCGTGGTTTTCCCAGTCTGTACATAAATTTTTCCCCAAGAATTCCTTGAGTTGTGTCAAAGAAATTATAGAGTATTCTCAAATACCAAATGGAATGCAATATACTTCCATGGGTATGATAGATATGGGGTAACATGGTAGATAAAAATGTGGTGTCATTAATTCTGAGGGCTCAATCTTTTGAAGAGACATTCTCTCCCTATCTCTCTAACCTTCGGGTGGTGTTAGAAGCTACTTACCCAAGGAAATCAGTGAAGAGAAGTCAGAGAACCAGACTGCTGCCAGTATTGGAACAGAAGAGATGCTTTAATGAGTAATCCAAACAGCAAAGGACAGCAGAGTCTACATAAGAGTGGGTGCTTATTTGTGTGGCTATTGGAATGGTGTTGTCAAATGAGTCCATGGTATTATAATCATGTGATGATATGGTCATATTGAGTGCAAGTTTATAATTGGTTCATTGCCTCTGACTGTTGGAGAAAAAAAGTCTTGAAACTGATTCAAACATTTTGGTGGTTTGGCTCTTATTCAACAAGGAAGAGTGCTATAAGTCCCTTTTTACCACTCTAGCTTTCAGAAGGCTGTATTATTTCTTCTAATCAAGATACTTGAACAAGGTATCAAAGGCCAGTGCCCTGATTCAAGGAGTACAATGTAATATAGAACAGAGACATTTGGAGTAAGAGTTAGAAATTGAGGTATAAGGTTAAACCATAATTTAAAAAAAGAGGCAATGTGATCAGTTGTCACTCAACTTTGAACAAGCAGCAAAGGAAGTCTCAAGAAACAGTTGGGTTAAAACTGGTTAATCAGATTAACATTGGAAGCACAGAAGTCAGAAGAATGGACAAGACATGGAAGGATATTGGGAAACAAGTTCCTTAGTTTTCTGCTTCTCTTTAAGAGAAATGAATGAGAGATTGGGAGACTGTTTAAATCAGCCAGTTTCTTAGCTCTCCCCACACACTGTGAGAAATCCAATTCATTTATCTGACACATCCTTTCTTGGTCACCTATTGTGCTCCACATACTCTGGCACTTCAGATTCATCAGTGAACAATGCAGACAAAAAGTTTTGCTCTCATGAAACTTACATTCTAATGTAGGTGGTGCTAGAAGGTCAAAGACAGACAACAACACAAAACATGAAGTATTTAAATTGTAGCATGTTAGCAGATGGTGAGCACCATGAGAAAAAATAAAGTGTAGGGTGGATTGGATATGGGAATGAGAGAGGAGCCGCTCAGGGGTGACTCTAAGATTTTTCTTAGGAAGATCTGATCCATGTTATATTTTTCTCGTTTATATTCTTTTCATTGTGTACACTATTTTTGGATAGAGTCTAACATTACCGTAATTGTCAGTCTTCATCTAAAATGAGCCAGATTTCACAGAGAAAAAAGTCTATGGCCTGAATCCATCTAATGAAACTGTGCGTTGATCACAAGAGAAAGTGGGCATAAAGTGTGGATTAGGTGGCAAAAGCCCTCTTCAGCTGGGAAAGCAAGTATATTATTGATTGCTTGAGTTCCCTTCCTTAATGGGAAATCCGATAAAGTTAGTACGGTGGTTTTAGGTCCCACTGGACCTTGTTGGGAGAGAGGAACATCTTTTACTCTTGGCCTCATATTTATGACCTGGAGGGGCATTTAATTTGAGTTAAGCTTACTGTGGGCTGACATCAATCAGAGGACTGTTTTCAAGTGGATTGTTAAGCAAGATGAGTCTGAACTTGGCTAGTGAAATTAGAGTGTAGAGAGCTAAGAACTTGCATGGGCAGGTTGAGAGCAATAGATCATGGCTTGAAACAAGTGGATAAAAAGAAAATCTGGTCAAATACTAGAGATAGGTAGCTATGACTATTCTTGTCCAATCTCAGATTATGCAAAGGCTTTAGTGGAGTAGACCCTAAAATGGGTCTAAAGCCTTATCAGATTTATTCTGGACAGTATATTTTTAGATGACTTTATTTTGGGGACATCATCCATGTCACAGTTAACAAGTGGCACTCTTACCTGAGTAGAAGCATGTGTTTCTGTGGGAAACATAGGCTTATTGGATAGGTGAAGAGGCTCATGTGATTACAATAATATATTCATACCCAATCACCTTAATATTCAGGATGGAGCAATGAGTGGAGAATGGTCCTATGTGGTCAAACTCTCAATCAGCACTACCAAAAAGTAGGAGAGAGATTAAAATAGCAAAGATGGTACTCCTGATTTTCTTTTTTTCCCCAGTTTTATCCATTTCTCTCACCACACCCCTATTCTTTCATCTTTCCCATTAGTATCTAATTTACACACTACATTTAAAATTAAATTTAAGTTTATTATTGTAAGAAGGAACTTATGGGTAAAACTTTATATGATTGAGGAATATTAAGAAGGCCTCAGTCAAGTTTTCAGTCAACTGTGTTCATTGGAAAACATAAGAAAATATTAAAATGGGTTTGAGGTTATAATATGATTTAAATTAGTAAGGAATGTCCAAGAAGGGCAAAGGAATGCCTGCAAGGAATGGTAGAAATTGCAATTTATGGATGAAGTAGCACCTGGGTTGAGGAACTTAGTAGGTGAGTCTGTGAATTCTTAAGGAGAGTGACGAAACCCTGTAACATAGAAGCTCCTAGGTGCTTTAAATCTGTACCAAATTACTTGTGCTCGTGAAAAAATATACTGAGTACAATGTATATCTTGAATATTCCTCATGTTGAAGTTAAGGAAATTAATTGCACATTTAAACAGATACTGAGTATGTTATAGTTGTGCAGATACAATTAGAGAAGGGTAGTATCAGAGAGAAAAATCATTGAATATCTCAGACACTGCCTTTTTAAATTTTATTTTTAAAGTTTTAGATTACATAAATATGACATCAAAAATGTAGGGGATTTCCATATATCCCTCCCCTTCCCTCTCTCACATTTTCCCCCATTAACAGCATCTTTCATGAGTGCGGTACATTTGTTACAATTGATGAACACATATTGAAGCATTGCCACTAACCATGGTCTATAGTTTACATTATGGTTTACACTTTGCCCCACACAATTTTATAGGTGTTGACAAAATGTATACTGGCTTGTATCTGTCATTGCAATGTCATGCACAACAATTCTAATGTCCTCAAAATGCCCCATGTTTCACTTCTACTCTCTCCCTCTCCCTCAGAATCTGGTGATGGCCACTATCTTTATATCAATGTTACAAGTTCTTCCATTACTTAATAATAAGTCTACTTTGGTCCATGGTTGCATTTCCCACCCCCCTTTATGTTTGTTCATTCCTCAATCTTGAGGATTTTGGGATGGTGATGCCCAATCTTCTTCCAATTGAGAAGGAGCTTAGATCTCATGGGGCAGATGGATGGAACGGTCTTGCTTGCATTTGAAGATACTCTCTCTTTTGGGATGGGTGTTGTCCACCATCATCCTTTTGTTTGTTGTCCTGGGGGAGTTCAATGACCTGGGGAGTAGGTGTTACAGACAGTCTTTTAAATTGAAGTCAGTCCTCCTTTTAAAGAAAGTGTCTATGTGGAGCAGTGGACTGCTGATATTCCTCCATCTTTCCATAAACAAAACTACACATGTGCCTGCATCTACACCTGTATCCTGTGCTCAACCCCGATCTTACCATGGGGCAGGTGGTCCTCTTGCTGAACATAGGTCCTGATCCTTGTGCTGTTCTCTGGATGCCATTCCCAGTCTCCTGAATTGCTAATTTCTTTCTCTGTGCTGAATTATTCTTATTAGCATGCAATCATGCTCTAGTATCTCCCAGGAACCCCGCCCCCCCAAGCACTTTTCTAGCTAAAACTCGAATTCTCTGTTCCTGGCTACAGCACAGTATCATCAAAGAGCTGCCTATGCTTTTTGCCTCTGGTTTTTGACCACTTATCACTCTTCAACCCAATCTAATATGGTTTCATTTCCAAACACTCTACTGGAGGGGCTTTTGTCAGGGTCACCAGAAACTTCTCTATTGCCAAGTCCATTAGTTGTTTCTCTATCCCCCTTGTATTGGACCTCTCAACAGTGTCTGATGTAGTTAGCAGCTCCTTTTATCTAGAGCAGTGGTTCTCAACTGGGGGCAAGTTTTCCCCCTGCAGGTTATTTGGCAATGACTAGAGACATTTTAGATTGTCACAACTCAGGGATGATGCTGTCCGGGGCAGAAGAAGCCAGGCAGCCCCTCCCCCTCCCCACAACCAAGAAATATCTGGCCCAAAATGTGAATGGTACTGAGGTTACCTTTTTTTCCCCAGTGTTTAAAATGTTTAATAATTGTGTAAAATTACTAAAAGTATCCTTAAATAGATTATATTTTGTGATACAATGGAAAACATGCAGAACTTAAAGTCTACATGACTGATTCTCAGAAGCATGAAAAGTGTTGAGATTAGCCATTAAAACCATATATTTAACTTAGTTCCATTTTTTTAATTTTCAAAGAACCTTTAGATTACATAAATGTTACTTCAAAAATATAGGAGGATTCCCATATAACCTTCCCCTTCCTCCTCCCACACTTTCCACCATTAACAACATCTTTCATTAGTTGGTACATTTGTTAAAATCGATGAATACATATTGAAGCATTGCTACTAACCATGGTCTATAGTTTACATTATGGTTTA
>PVKH010005998.1:8662-21579 GCA_004027955.1 Chaetophractus vellerosus
GAAGGTTTTATCCCAGGTATGCAAGAGTTGTTCAACACAAGACAATCAGTTGCTAACCTGAAGAAAAATCACATGATCCACTCGTTTGATGCAGAAAAGGCATTTGACAAAATACATCACTGTTTCTTGATAAAAGCACCCAAAAAGATAGAAATAGAAGGAAACTCTCCATATAGTAAAATGCATGTATGATAAACTGACAGCATTGTACTCAAAGATGTAAGACTGAAATCTTTCCTGATGCAATCAGGAACAAGACTAGGATGCCCACTGTCACCTCTGTTATTTAATATTATGCAAGAAGTTCTAGCTAGAACAATTAGGTTAGATAAATAAAAAGCACCCAAATGGAAAAGAAAGAACTAAAACTCTCACTATTCACTGATGATATGATTCTATATCTAGAATCCTGAAAATTTCACAACAAAGCTATTAGAACTAATAGATGAGTTCAGCAAAGTGGCAGGTTACAAGATATATATGCAAAAATCAATAGCATTTCTATACACTACTGATGTGCAATCTGAAGGTGAAATCAGGGGGAAAACCCATTAATAATAGCAACTAAAAGAATCAAAACTTTGAGAATAAACTTAACCAAGGTCATAAAAGACCTGTATTCAGAATATTATAAAACATTGCTAAAAGAAACTGAAGAAAACTTAAATAAATGGAAGGACATTCCGTGTTCATGGATTGGAAGACTAAATATTGTTAAGATGTCAATTCAACCCAAACTGATTTATAGATTCAATGAAATCTCATTAAAAATCCCAAGAGCCTTTTTTGCAGAAATGGAAAAGCCAGTAATCAAATTTATTTGGAAGGGTAAGGGGTCCTGAATAGCCAAAAATGCATGAAGTTGGAGGACACTCACTTCCTGACTTTAAAGGATATTACTTAGCTACAGTGGTAAAAACAGCATGGTACAGACAGATTGACCAATGGAACCAAATCTAGAACTCAGAAACAGACCCTCACATCTACAATAAAGTGATTTTAGACAAGACTGTCAAGCACTCCCAGTTGAGCCAAAACAGTCTATTAAACAAATGGTGCTGGGAGAACTGGATAGCCATATCCAAAGCAAAGAAAGAGGACCCCTATCTTATACCTTATATAAAAATTAACTCAAAATAGATCAAGAACTTAAATATAAATAAGCAGCAACCATAAAACTCCTAGAGGAAAATGTAGGAAAATATCTTCAAGATCTTGTGGTAAAAGGGGGAAAGGGGAAAGACAAATGAGTTTATATGGCTAAGAGACTTCAAAGTGAGTCGGGAGGTCATCCCAGAGGTTGCACTTATACATGTCTCAGCAGGATCTCATTGACTGCCACAGTAAATATTGCCTCATTGATGTGGAGGCAGTGGCCCCTGGAGGTTCTGGGAGGAGGGAGAGGGGAGAATAGGTGTAATATGGAGCCATTTTCAGGACCTGGGAGTTGTCCTGTATGATATTACAGAGACAGATACAGGCCATTATATATCTTGTCATAATTTACAAAGCTGTGCAGGAGAGAGTATAAACTACAATGTAAACTATAATCCACACTTAGTGGTAATGCTCCAAAATGTGTTCATCAATTGTAACAAATGTACCACACTAATGAAGGATGATGTTAATGTGAGAAAATGTGGGAGGGGTAGGGAAAGGGGGAACATTTCTATAATCTGAGTATCTTTTAAAAAATTAAAAGTACATATATATATAAAAGATCTTGTGGTAGACAGTAGTTTCTTAAACCTTACACCCAAAGCACGAGCAACGAAAGAAAAAATAGTTAAATGGGACCTTTTCAAAATTAACACTTTTGCACCTCATAGGACTTTGTCAAAAGGTTGAAAAGGCAGCTGTCTCAATGGGAGAACATATTTGACAATCGCATATCCAATAAGGGTTTAATATACATGGTATATAAAGAGATCTTATGAATGAACAATAAAAGGACAAACTACTCAATTTAAAAAATGGGCAAAAAGCCTGAAAAGACATTTGTCCAAAGAAGAAATACAAATGGTGGAAAAACACATAAAAAAAATGTTCAACATCACTAGCGATTAGAGAAAGGCAAATCAAAACTACAATAAGCTATCATTTCACACCTATTAGAATGGCCAATATTAAAAAGTCCAAAAACTGTAAGTGTTGGAGAGAATTTGGAGAGATAAGAACACTTATTCACTGTTCATGGGAATGTAGAATGGTACAGCCTTCCTTATGATTGAATTCAGGTTGTGTGTTTTGGGTAAGAATTCCAGAGAAAACATTTTACATCCTTCTCAGCATATCATATCAAGAGATGTGAGTTTGTTATCTCATTATTGTTGACATTAACTTTGATCAGTTGAATTAAGATTGTGTCTGGCAGATTTCTCCACTGTAAAGTTGCTATGATTCCAGCAAGGAATATTTTTAAGTGATTACACGTGATCTCTCCCCCTCCTTTCATTCTTCCCCTCTCCCCTAATATGATGTGAGGTGTTCATAGAGGAAAAGTTTGAGAGCTACTAATTCAACTGATGGATTCCCAGTATTATTTTCTCTAGTTATTCTATATTGTTCAGAATAGCAATTTATTCTAAACAAAATACTCACTTTTATAGGAAGTAATTATATGAATGTATTCTTCTATAAGTTTTTCTGGGTAATTTGGCCAGAGAACATGTACGTAATTTCTTAAAATGTTGATCCTAAATATGCCCCACCCTCACGCCCAGCAGCAGCCATATGGGAAAAGGAAAAGGAAAAAATAACTGTGTATTTCTCCACTCTGGAATTTAAGTCTTGCAGTATAAAACTGGAATAATATCTCTTCCTAATTGCTTCATTAACAATAAAGAATTTAATTTAAAAATTGCATGCTGTGCAACTTAGAAGTTTATTATTAATTCTTTGTATCTACTTAGATATCTCTTTTCCTGAATTTCTTTTTCTATTGGCACAGCACTTGCTTGGTCTCAACCCGTTTCACAATTCTTGAATAATTTAAAGAGAGTACCTTGAAAGCTGATTCTCTTAGAATCCAATATACATTTGGCAGTGCAAGATGAAGGAGTCAGATTTTGTATTTGGATAACTTGAATATGACTGAACTCAATCCAAGGTTCACAGAGGCTAGAGCAGTGAGCTAACACTTCTCTGAAATGGGCAATTAATGACACTTACTCTGACTGCAACCAGAACACAGCCTGACAAGAGGTAAAGCCGGTGCTTTGCAGCTAAGAAGCATAATGTTGTAGAACTCCTGCAGGGACCAAAATGGGCTGGAACACTCTCTTGTTGCCATCAACATAGGCAAGGAATGGGGGGTGGATATAGAAATTACAAACTGACTCCGTCATCACATGCAATGTTGTGTTTAGAGCGCACTTTGCCTAACTGAAAAGGGGGAAAAATCATGGAGTTGATTTTTGAGCATGATAACTAAAAGTTGCCTGCCTATGTCCTATAAATAATTCCATTTAAGTATGCTATGTCTTGATATATTATTTGGGGATGAAAAGGTTTTAAAACTTAAGAGTTTCAACTAAAATAATTTTAAGCAATATATTATATTCATTTCATGCTTTAGGTTTTACACAGTACTTTCATACTTAATATCTTGCTTAATCCTTCCAATATACCTGTGAGTTAATTTTCCCCCATTTTAAAGATGAGAAAATTGAGTATTGGAGAGAATATAAGTGGCTTTTATCTGATTACATAACCAAAGAGAATGGTCTCAAGAAAAACTAAAATTATCATGAATTTTGATGGTATATTTTAACAGGAAGGCATTTTTTTTAATTCAATAGAGGCTGGAAATGTTGAATTCCATAGACCAGTGTTGACATTATACATTGTGGATTCATTCAAAACCTTAAATTATGACTCAAGATAACCCCATCCATGAAAAGAAGAGAAAATCAACAATCTTATTCATATGAGAAACCAGTCTCTGGCAACCAAAATTTGGCTAACTTCATTTTCTAGAAACTGAATTGTCCATACAATTCATAAGCCAAACTTCTATTAAATCATAAAGCATCAGCACTTTTAGTAAAGCTGCCATTGACAAAATATTTGAACTGTGGAAGAACAGTTCAAATATGTATAACCTGCCATCCCTTAAAGATGACTTTAAACATTTGTTCAGATAAAGGAGCAATAATCGAAAGCAAATGGGGTGAGTGACCAGGATTTGCTGTTTTGACTGGGAAAGGAAATTAGAGAACAGGAAATATATAGCAAAAATAGCATTTCTTTGAGTATGTGCAAGTTAGAATAGTCGATCTAGAACTAACTGAGCACTAGCTCTACTCTCATTTTGCAAATAAGGAAGCTGAGGCACAGACAATTTAAATGGTCCTGTCTGGAAGTTACACAGTCATAAACTGGAACTGGAAGTCAGTCCTCTGATTCCAAGTTCAGTGCTATTCGCACTGTAGCTTTGCCCATGCATGTTAGCTGTGTTAGGTAGAGAAATTCTTCTGAACTAGCCTGTGACTCTACTAATTACATATGATTTTAATTTGCCGAGTATTTGGTAAACACTCAGAACACATATGACACTGTATTAAGTCCTCCAAATGACAAAGCATTATAGATATCAAAATGCATATCTGTCTAAAAACATTAAATAGTGGCATTAAAATAAGATCTAATAGAGCATTAGCCAATTTTTAAACATTTAATTATACTCTAGGCACTGAGCAAGGTAAGATCTTTATTTTGAGAAGTTACCTTCTAAGAGAATAGGCGTATAAACAAGTAATACCAATAAAATATAAGAATAAATGCAAATTAGAGTTATCCAGACTATTACCGATTTAGGGGACACTAGTAAGCTGATGGTAGTAGTAGTGTAAGAAAGAGCCAATAAGAGATGAACAAAAGCATTCTGAAGCTCTGAGTTTCTAAGTTTGGAAACCAAAGATATGGTGTGTGCTTGGCACAAAAGAGCATAGTAATGTGATGGTCAGGAAGATAACAGGAGACCATAGAAAAGCTACCTAATTTGTTTTGTTAAAAAGGATATGAGCTATTTGGCAGCTGCTGCCTCACCCATGGCTTCTGACATCTAAGTGGATTCTCTTCTCCCAAACTACCTGTCACCAAGAAGTATACTCCAGAGCAAGTGACTTTGGCCACCGTCACATCTCTCCACCCCACCATTCCTGCCGCCGTTCCTGGCATCGGCTTTTTGTCTGGTGGCATGAGTGACCAGGATGCCACACTCAACCTCAATGCTATCAACCTTTGCCTTCTACCGAGACCCTGGAAACCAAGTTTCTCTTATGGACAGGCCCTGCAGGCCTGTGCACTTGACCCCAGGAATGGCAAGGCTGCAAACAAGAAAGCAATGTAGGAGGCTTTTATGAAGCAGGCTGTGACTAAATGCCAGGTAGTCTAAAGACAGTATGTTCACACAGGCTCTTCTGCTGCAGCCTCCACCCAGTCACTCTTTACTACCAGCTATACATACTAGGATCTTGCACTGGCCAGCCTTGGCTCTAGCTCTATTGGGTGTCTTAGCAGGAGCTAAAAAGGAGCAACATTTTGACCGACCCTGAAAATCAGACAAAATTAGATGGAACAACTGCAAACACATTACCTGTTAAATTCTTAAACACAAGGAAAACAAATGAGTACTTGAAGTATACAAGTACAAATATCAAGGATCTGACAAATTTCGAAAAAATGGTTTCCTTGTAATACTACCAGCTCCCACTCCTTTAAGTAGTCAATCACCTGAAGAAAGAGCAGATTTTAAAATGAAATCTCTCCATCCAAATCACAACCACTGAACAAAATTCCTCGAAAGCAAAGTGCAGGGAAGCGCATTTTATTAAACAATCTTAGCAGCAGTAGGTTATAAAAAAGAGAGCTGCAACTGAAAAAAAATATATAAAGAATTCTACAAACTTGCAAAAAAAGGATATGGAAATTTAAATCACAAAAATTTACACAAACAAGGAGACAATGAGATGGTACCCAATCCCACAAAAACTGCTGATAGTACTGTCTATACAGACTGAGGAGTCCACTAGTTACAAGAAGTTCATATTTCCATATTTATCAAGGATTTCTAATTACCTCTTGCTCTTGCTCTGCCCTCCCTCTAATTGCAATTGACGTTTAGGAAGACTGGCTATTTCCCTGCCTATCCTATAAATAAATATTGAATTGAAACAAACATTTCTCAGTTTTTTATCCTGAGACAAGTGAGTCAAGGTCAATTTCCTTGGCACAATACACCTTGGCAAACTCAGGCTTCAGAACTGCCTGGAGTCCATTTCACATATTTAGCACTCAGTTCTCACAATTATAAAATTTTCCTTTGACTGCTGATCATTGCTTGGATTTACAAGAGAAATTTATTTTTTATTCTTGTTCAGCTCATTAAAAAAAGAATCAAAACAAAACAACAAATAAGAGCAGTACTCCTTGAAACTAACTGTGAAAAGTGTAGGACTTTATGATTATATCTTTTTTCTCACCTAAAGAATTTCTATTTTAGTGCCTTTCAATGCTACAAAATATATTGCATACTGTGGATACTCTTCAAATGTCTAATAAATGTGTAGCCTTTCCCCCATGAGTTCCAAGACACCTCCCTTCATTTTCACCACTGTTTATGTTGGAACTGATTGCTACTGTATTCATTACAGGACTAAGCATTGTCATTTGCAGATGTAACAGAACAAGAATTGTCATTTGCAAACTTGTTTGACATGTAAAAATTGGAATATACATTTCCATGCAAATCTTTTTTATTCTTAGGAGAATCATAGGTGCCCCCAAAATAGTATACATAGTGGTTAAGCAAAGATCATTTAAACCCAAACATCCCATGTTTGAATCCTGATTACTTACAAATGATTTTTACACCTCTATATACTTTCACAAAGTTGTCCATAGAACACAATGTATTTTGAAACAGTTAAGAACATCAAATACAAATTCGTTATGCAAGAAAATGTAGTCCATTTTCTTATCTATAAAGTTGGTTCGATAAGGGTATTTAACTCATAAGGTTCTGGCAAGGATAATGAGTTAATTCATGTAACTCATTAATTAATAAACCCACTCCTTGACATGTAATAAATATTCAAGAAAATTAAGTAAAAGTGATTTCTTTAATAATAGCTTCCATATATTGAACACTATATGCAAGTTAATATGTTCTAGGACCTTTCATATATTAGACTGTTCATTTTTATTATAACCAGTAAGTAAACAATATTTTCCCCATTTTGTATATGATAAAACATAAAACCAAGGCTTAGGATGGTTATATAATTTGCCAACACCTACATAGCTAGTGTGGGACTAACCTGGCATTTGAATCCTCTTCTGTCAGACTCCAAAGCCCATAAACCTGACCCTTTTGCAATCTTGTTTTCCTTAGGCTGAATACCTGTGAGAACCTGTCTCATTTATCTCTTGAAAGAAAACTCATTTAGTGTGAGTTGATTAGACAAGTTTTGCAACTATGGTGGCATACAATTTAAAATATGAATGACTCAAAAAAGACATACTTCTAGCAGGCTTGCCTACACAGTCCCAAATGAGCTCTTTATTTTTTTGGGTGGGTAAATTGTTCAGTGTTTTGTTTTGTTTTGTATGTTTGTTGATCTAATTGTACAAAAAGTTAAAGAGAGAGAGAAGCTGAAAATGTCTCTGCTATATCCTGCAGGAATATCATGTTGTTAACACTCTGTCTTCCAAAATGAGTACAGGAAATGGCTTTGTTGGCTCACAGACAAGTGAGCATGTAGAACTCTGATTCATACACGCTTTAACCACACTATAAGGCCCTGGAAGCCTTTCCAAGCATTTAGCATTCAACACGTGCTTTATACAGACCAGTTCCATGTGTATCTGAAAAGAAAAAATCCACAAAGTAGGACTTTCAGGTATGAAGAAAGACTATGTATTTGTGTGTGAGTATGTGTATGTGTGTGTAATCAGGTCCATCACTTTCTCATTATCAGACCCAGTTTTTAAAGAATATACAAAGAATCGGTAGCCACAAAATACTCACCACAGCCTACAAGTGTGCAAAATTCTTTCTGAAATCTGAGAGCAAATGAGTGAGTCTCTTTTCCACTGTTTCTTGGGTTCATGCGGATGTATTGCAGGTAACCAGTGCTTTCAATCCATATAGCTGAAACTTTTCAATTTACAGATGAAACCATGAAACCCGGAGATACTAAGAGGCTTATTAACAATTATATAGTTGTAGATGGCCCAGCTAGGAATTGAGCCTATGATTCCAATCCTGTGCTTTCCTTACTGAGTCATATTGCCATTTTAGTTCACTGGAAAAACAAACAATGACTAAAATAACCACAAGGCAACAGGACAGTTTTTGGAATCATGTATTGATGACAACATGGAATGGGTTACATCAAATCAAATCAACTATAACTGAAAAAGAAAGGCTAAAAAGAAGAAAGGCCAACAACAACAACAACAAAAACACACAAAATCCTGGCCTACAAAATATGGGGACTAGCGTTTCTTTTCGTTTAGTAAAGAATATCTTAGAGTCCATAATTTTAAATTCTAAATTTTATCATTATCTGATCAGTCTTTTTAGTGGAGCTTGTATTTAAAGACCTAAGAATGATGGGCAAAGTTTCATGGAAACTATATGAGAATAGAGCATAGCAGCATTATTCAGGTTTTGTTTTTCTTTTTACATATCTCTTTTGAGGATGACTCATTCTGCACATCACTCCTCCTCACCTGGCTGGTGGAACATTTAAATTGCAAATAAATGAAGGGCAAGATGGTACATTTCCCCAGGTTCATAACATATGCAAAATGACCTGCCAGACATCCAAAAGTTATGGAAATAAATGCCTTTTACTTAATACTCAAGTACGTGCTTTTATTTTTATGAAAAATACAACTCTAAATACTCTGAGATCTAAAGATGACATCTGAAAAAAACACCAATATCACTTTGTATAATGGGTGGTCAATCATCCTGGTTAACCTGGGACAGAAAGGTTTCAGTCATTTAGGACTTTCTAAAATTGGGACAGTCTCAGGCAACCCAAGATGGTTGGTCACCTTACAGAATCTGAATGGAAATGTTGGTCCACAATCCCCTCAGGAACTGTTGGTCCCCCAGACTCTCTAATCCAGACCACTCTCAAAGGCACAGTCAAGTTATCATGAAGTCTGTAGGTTATTTTCCATCTTTCTACATCACAATTTTTTGTGTGGAATCTGTTCACTGTGAATCCAGTCATTAATTCTGCAAAGGATCTGCCCAAATAAGTAGTTGCAACTATGCATGTCTTCATGCTCTGAGTTTGAAAGAATATGGCAATAACTGACGCAGGACAGACAGTAACCCTAAAACAAGTGTAAAAAGTTCTATATGGTCTTCTAATGTTTTGGGTGTTTTTTGGTTTTTTTTTTTTGGTTAGTCTTTCACTAACAGTAGCAATCATGGTTTCTTTCAATTTATTTCATTTTCTCTTGAGTTACTACTCTAGCGAATCCCTTAAAAACCCTTCCAAACTATGTTCTAAATATAAAAATAAAACCTTCCAGTTTTAATTCTAGAGTTCTCTATTACAGAAAGCAGTAAGAAGAGAGAAGTCCAGATGAGGGAATAAGTGTGGTAAATTGGTACATGAGGATGTAGAGACTTTCAAAGCCTGAGGTTTTTAAATGTATTGCCAAAGCTGATCCAGCATATTTCCTTTCCAGCATTAATAATTACTTGGCACGAAAGATATGCTTGCTGATAAAGCATTTTCTGCTATGGTGTTTTAATATCCCTGTTTTGGAAAATGGTAGCCACTGATAATCTAATAGAGAGGAGAAACTCGCTTTATTAATTTATTATGACCCAGAATCCTAAGCTGGGTGTTTGATACAAATTTCTGCCAAATTACAAAGCTGGCACAACATGGGAGATGATGTAAAGCTTTTGGTTAAATGCCTTCCAGATACTCTTTTCTGTAATATCTACCAAGAACTTGCAGATTAATTTTCCCTACCATTTTCATATTTGCTTGGTTTACCCAATTTATTTTTATTTTATCTTTAATAATGAACTCACGTTAAAAGTTGGTAACGTTTCATATTTACCAACATGGTGTTCTGAAGTCAGACACCTGGGTCCTGACCCTGGCAGTACCACTAATCACTGTGGTGAGACCTTGGGCACAGCATTTTATCACACTAGGCCCTCTCTTTCTTTATCTTGGAGATGAAGAGGTTAGTCTAAGGTCTCTTCCAGCTTTACCAGTATAAGATACATGTTTGGATTAATAGTTGAAGTTTTAAAAGGCTTTGTATTAATATGAAAGAAAATTTCTTTCATTTTTATCAAAGAAGAGTAGGTTCTTTTAAATTCCAAGTAAAGAATGACTTATTTAGCTCTTTGTTTACATCTAGAATGAAAAGTGTAGGGGCAATTGTGATGTATGCCACAGGAATGCTCATTGCATTTCATGTACTATTCCTGCCAGAAAGGAAACAGCTGGAGGATTTCTGTAAAAGCTGGGATTCACTCCTAAAAGACACTTACTTTGGGACAAGATTGTACATTATCTAAAAGCTCTACTTTGTGAGAGTTTAACCATCTGTCTAATGTTAACAATGATTTGTTTTTGTAATTATTTGGTAGAATCTATGATATTTTATTTTTTCACATGTTTCATGGCAATAAAAAATCAAAAAGATGCAAGTTACATATTTTACATGATACATGACAATGGAATTAGAGAAAAAAATGTTAGAGCTGAAAGTGGCTTTAGAGATCAATTAGTCCATTTCCCTCATTTTACTGATGAGGAAAACACTCAGCTCATTATTGGCAAAGCAGAGAATCTATATTGCCTGATTCCTATGCTTTTATTTTTCCCATTATAGCACAGCAAATTATATCATTCTTATTTTCAGGAATAAATTTCTTCTGAATAAATGTTTAAATTCCTTTGATTTCATAATGAGAGCAAGAAAAACAAAATTTTTTTAATTAATTTATTTTATGCAAGTTTCATATGTACACAGTTGAAAGCCAAATAATTCTACAGGGTTTATATAAAAAAAAATAGACGATATCTACTCTACCACTTTTCTTGTGATTGTGATGTTCCAGAGACACCCAAATTTATTTCTTTGAGCTGCTCTTTCTTATATTTGCATTCACATTTCTAAATAAATATTTTATACTATTAGCTCTTCATTATTTGCTTTAGATATCATCTATTGATTTGCTACTACAGAATATGAGAATTTAACTCTTTCACACACATCTCCATCCAAACATACTTTCTCCCCTTTTTCCCCACCACCCTATCTGATAGCATTCATTTGGGTTAGGTCAGTATTCATTGTTTACATTTTGAAAGTAAGTAAGTAGAACTTAAAGCTGAGCTAGAAAGAGGAATATTATGACATTTGCTCTCTTGTTCAACGTTTTTGTTTTCCCTGTAGTTGGTATGATTTATTTTTATTGTTGTTTGCTTAATACCCTATATCTCTATCAGTAATTCACAACCCAATCCTCTGACAGAATTTAAAATCTCAGCTCAATACATTCAAACTCATCAGCTGACTGATTAAATTCATGCTTTCCTGGAGCAGTCCTGCTCTATTTCGGGGCCCACTAGCATCTGGTCACTAATCATCTTTCACATGCAAATTCCCTGGTTCCTGGATCCCATATCTTCCTGTTTCCTGTTTTACTCCCTCATTTAGAGGAGCATATTCTTCAGGAACATCCTGAGCGAAGGATGCATAGAACATAGAATATTTTAAGGATCGTAGGGCTGAAAATATGTTTTCTGAGTCCACCCCTACTTAAGAATTTGGCTGCAAGTAAAAATCTAGTGTGGAAATCATTTTCTCGAGAACTTTTAGGACATTGTGCCATTGTCTTCTAGCTTCGATGCTGCCCCAAATGTCATCAGGATATGGCGTGGTTTGGATTTTTTTCATCAATTTTTCTGGATACTCAGTGGAGCTCTCTCAGTATAAAACTCATGTCCTTCAGTTTGGGGATATTTTAATAATTTTAAAATAATTTCCTTCCCTTTATTTTCTCTCCTCTCATCCCAGAACTTTTATTATTTGGGTAATGTCTCTTGTAGACTAATCCTGTAATTTTCTAATCTCTTTCATCTCTTTATTTTGTTTCTGGAAGACTCTTTAAAACTTTATCTTTCAATATTCTACTGAGTTTTTCCTTATTGCTATCATGGTTTTAATTTTCAAGAGACTTCTTTACTCTTCTTAATGATCCAATTTTAAAGTTTGCGTTCTAATTTCATAAATACCAGATCCTTTCATAAGTATTTGTATATGAATTAGAATTCTTTTTGTTGAAGATTTCTTTGGTTCTCCTCATTGTCTTTGTTTCTTTTGTGTTCCTTTTACCTGGCTGTGAGCTGGTTAACCAGAGCTTGACCTCATGGTGGTGGCAGAGAGCAAGAACATAAGTAGAAATATGCAAGCATTTTTTTCAAGCCTTTAGAAGTGTGGATCTTCTTACACCCTGTATTAGTTTCCTATGACTGCTGTAACAAATTACCACCTGGTACCTTAAAGCAACACAGAAGTTCAAGATCAGTTTCACTGGGCTAAAGTCAAGGTATCCACAAAGCTAGTTCCTTCTGTGGGCTCTAGGGTAGATGGCTTTTTCCATATTCTAAAGGCTGCCTGCATTCCTTGCATTCCTTCACTCCTGGCCCCTTTTTCCACATTCAAAGCCAGCATCTTCAAATCTCTTTCAACTTCTGTCTTCATATTGCCTTCTCTCTTATGAGGACTTTGTAATTACATGGGGCCCATCAGTATAATCCAAGAAAATCTTCCTACCCAAAGATGCTTAACTTAATCCCATCTGCAAATTCCATTTTGCCATATAAGGCAACATATTCACAAGGTGTGGAGAGTAG
>PVKH010005999.1:0-21458 GCA_004027955.1 Chaetophractus vellerosus
GGAGAAGTAGTTCTGATGTTGGAGTGAGCCGTTCGCCCGATAGTTTACAGCTGGCCTTGTGGAGAGATGCAACGCATAAAGAGCCTCATGGTCTACAGCTGAACTCGTGAAGGAAACAGAAGCTAAGCCCGGAAAGAAACGCAGCCCCGGGGAACAAAGGAATCTAGAAGCCTGAACCCTGGAGACGTCTGCAGCCATCTTGCTCTAACACGTGGACTTTGGTATGGAAAGAAATTTATGCTTTGTGGCCTGGTAACTGTAAGCTTCTACCCCAAATAAATACCCTTTATAAAGACCAACCAATCTTTGGTATATTTCAAAAGGCATGCCTGTGGCTGACCGAAACAGATGCTGCCACCCAGGTGGGGAATCTTTGAGTGTCTGGGTAAAGAAGTACCTGGTCTGAGGCATGGAGCAGGCAGGAGGGCAGTGAGGGGTTCTGGAAAGGACCACAGGCTGCCTCTGGGAAGGAGTCCCAGGGCCTGGCTGGGAGGCTAAGTGGGAGCCACAGCAGGTCAGTGACCCAGGCCCAGGGACGATTCCTGGTGGGCCACGGATGAATGCTGACAACTCATGACACAGCCACCCCTCACCAATAGCCTGAGGGCGTGGCAGAGCCCGGGCACTGCCTCAGCCTTCCCCTGTGTCTTTCAGCCCACTGCTCGCTGGATGCTCTTTGGCTGCCTTGGCTGTAAGTGAGAACATGTGGGATGAGATACTTTCCTGCAGGCTCATTCCTGAGAATGGTCATCCAGACAGTCAGCAGGTGGCTGCTGGGAAGACCATAGGCCTAGGAATTGGGCTTGGGATTCACCCATGTGACCCAGATCAGAGAATGACACTCATCCTGGCACAGGGCTGGTTTAGGCGGCTGAGGCTGTGAGACCACCTCAGTGAAGACCTTCTCAGGGAATCTCACGGGAGGGAAGCCTGTGAGGGCCAAGGACCAGACATTTGCCACTCTTTACCACATAAGGAGCTTTATAATGTTTTACCTTATTCCCTATTGGTGGTGCCAATGGACAATGGAGATTAAGCAACTGTTGCAGACAAATCTGAGAGGCCGGCACTGTTGATCTTGCCCTTGTCAGCCATGTCAGCTGACAAGCCTGGGCCCTCATTAGTTACTAAGGCTGGAGAACATCTGTTGCCTTGCTGCCTTGTCTCTCCCAGACTTGCCACAGAAAGGCTTGTAATAGCTATTCACAAAGTGGAGTACTTTGAAGAAAAGCCCTGTATAAACAGAAAGAACACAGACAGTAGGTAGCTCTCCCTTCAGGCTAACCCAACCCTACCCCTCCCCAGGCTGTCTCCTATCAGCAAGACTGCTACCTTCCCAGAGAAGGGGTGTTGGAGTCAGGAGACTTGACTGGAGCCCTAACCTGGCCCTTACTGTGTGAACTTGGTTAAGCCACTTAACTTTTCTCTCAGCCTCATTTTGTCATCTGCAAAATATGAGAAAGAAGAACTACCTTGATGTTGTGCAAGGGCTGACTAGACAATACTGAAGAAATGTGTTGGATCACATTCGTTGGAAAACCCATAGAAAATTCTGGCTTCAGGCATGGCTTCATCCAGGACTGAAAGGATGCCACCAGGCTTTGCCTCGTGGTTGCACTTCCTCTGGGTTGGCCTCATTCCTGGCTCTGTCTGGCAGTCCCGACAGCCTCAGCCTCACACTGTTACGACCCTTAAGGCCAGCAGAGGAGAGCCTCAATGAAATGAAGCCTCTCATTCGCCCATGAAGATTTGGGCAAAGAATATTCTAGGCAGAGGGAGCAAGTGCAAAGGTACTGAGCCAGAACACACCAGGCTTATTAAGGAAGAGCAGCAAAAAAGCCAGGGTGGTCAGGCAGTGGGGACCAAGGAGAGAGATGGGAGATGAGGTGCAGAAGGGGCAGAGGCCACTTTCTGCTGCCCCGCAGCCGCTGGAAGGAGATGGACTCTCATTCTGACCATGGTGGAGAGTTATTGGGTGCTTTTGCGAAGGGAAGAGACATGGATTGTGTTTAAAAAAGATCTCCTTGCTGCTGTGTGGAGGAAGCAGGGGCAGCTGATGATGGCTGGGACAAGGAGACTGGTGGTAGAGGTGGTGAGAAATGGCCAGATTCAGGATATATTTTAAGTCGTGGGTTCCATTCCGAGAACCAGAACCTTGTGGCTTCCCCAAATGGAAAGTAAGGGCTGTTTCCAGAAGGAGAGGTGCTAGAGGCTGGGTAGAAGGGGAAAGCAGGGGCACTTCATTACTTTTCCATTTGTAGTTTCGTGCAGTTTCTTCTCTAGGTGCTATATCTGCACCATCATTAGCTTTTGGAGGTTGGGGACTATATCTCCAAATTTTTTTCCTCCTTCCATGGCCTAGAAGCACTGGATGGATTTTAGAGATGGTCTGGTTTGACTCAACCACTTTACAGATGAAAATCCTGAGAAAAATTCTGAGAGTGTACAAAAAAAATCGAGTGGAATTGGGGCGCAGCTCTCCTGATCTCCAACACTGGCTTTGTTCAATCTGAGGGGTTGGGAGAGGGCTTAACCCTCCCACAGTCTCCATTAGCACCTCCCAAATAAACAGTGGGCTCAAGACGGTCTCCCTGGCCCTGTCCCCACTTCTGACCAGAGGCCACCCTAAGCCCCTCCATACAGAAATCCTGGAGTTATGCCTATACTCTGTCACCAGCTTTTCTTCAGCAACAGTCAAGAGACCAAGCCATAAAGAGCAGGCACGTGTGTGGGAAACAACAGGGTACTGATTCTTCTTTTTTTTTTTTAGAGCAAACATTTGAAATACAGTGTCTCCATTCCTGCTGGGAGAGCTGCCAGCAGACAGTTCATTGCTCCCGAGCCGGAGGGGCAAGCGTCTGCCTTTGTGGCAGAGCCCGGGTCCCGCAGTCTATAAAGCAAGATGGATGGGCGGCTTTGCGGGAGCAGAACCAGCTAGCACGGAACCGCCTGGGAGGGCACTGCCTGGAAACACTTTCCGCAGGTTCAGTGTGTGCTGGCCAGGCTCCCTGGGGGCCCAGCACGGTGCCTGACGCCCAGGGGGCCTCGAATGCTCGGAATGCTCGGTGGGAGGCGGGCCAGAAGAAGGGGAGGATGGGGAGTGGTTGCTTATGGGTGCCGGCTGATGAAAAAGTTTGAAACTAGAGCTAGGTGGTGGTCGCCTAGCATTGCGAATGCCTCAGAATTGTACACTTTAAAGTGGTTAATTATATGTTAGGTAAATTTCGTCTCAATTAAATAAAAAAAAGAGCCAGAGTCACTTCTCCCCAAAGATCTGCAGACTTCCTGGGCAAGAACACATGTCCTCTGGGCCAGCTCCTGGCAAACAGGGGCATGTTTTCTTAGAAACCACTTGTGGTCAGGAGGGGCCGTACAGAGGCTGGAGGGAGTGGTCAGCAGGTTTAATCATGAATATTGCCCGGGTGCTGAGCCAGCTGGCTGTGCAGAGCCGCTGCCTCTCCCAGCTTGTGCAGTGCTGAGGGGACAGTCTGAGAGCCATAAATATTCAGTAACAAGCTCCACGGGAGGTCAGGGGCTCTTGAAGGAAACTCTTCTCAGATGATTAAAACAAGAAAGAGAGAGGGGAGGCCGGCTGTGGGACACAGTACAGGCTTTCCTGTACTGACTGATGATCAAAGACATTCTTTCTTGTGGGCCAGCTGCTGCCAGACAGAAAAACAACAGTGGATGGTGCCCTGGAGCCCGGATGGTGGTGGTGGGAGGCGCAGCCTGGGAGAGGAGTGAGGGACGGACAGGCTGTCGTGGTTAGATTTGGGGAGGTGGTGAGTGAGGGGTGTTTGGGGTTCCGAGTCACTCTCTACTTCCTGTTTTTGCAAAAGAAGAGATGGGGCCCCACACCCGACTGCCCACTTCCTGCTTCTGACCTTGAGCTTGAGAGTTGTCCCTGTGGGTCCATCCAGGCCCGGGACTTCAGGATAACACTGCCCATGGTCACCGGCAACTGGCGGGCTTAGGGAAAACAGCCTTGCCAACAAGGAGGAGCAAAGGGGGCTTAGGCTAATGCACCCTCCAAGGTGGCCAGTTGGAGAGGGGTGCAGGGCTGTGCTGACCTCTCCCCACCCCCTGCCATTCTACTGCAACAGCCCAGTCCCTCCAAGTCTGCTCAGCACCTGCCCAGCTCCCCGTTCACCCAAAGATGGCCAGCCTCCTGGGCCTCCTCCCAGCATCTCAATCCTCACCCCCAGCACCCTGTGGAGCCTCTACAGCCATCAAGGGTGTCCTAGTGTTTATTTTTAAAGTTTCTCTTCTCCAGGTGGTAAACACATCCAGGTGAATGGCTGGCTTGTATTGTTTCTTTTTTTCCCCCATCTGTCCCCTGCACTTAGAGCAAGCTCTGTTTGAAGGAACACATCTTCTGTTCCCCATGTTCTAGAAGAGGTCTGCCCATTTTCCCCCTCAAATACAATCTGCACACAATCTGCACACACCTGCAGAGAACAGGTTTTTCCCCCCCTAACCATGCTGTACTCAGCATATCCCTTTATTCACAATTTCCACTCCCAGAATGTAGGTGTAGGTGTATGTGTATGTGTGTGTGTGTGTGTGTGTGTGTAGTGGCGGCCAAGTTTTGTTCACTTTAAAAACAAATCATCTTTAATATCTTTACTTGCAAAGATAGCGTAAACATTGTTAAATTTTGGTTGGAGAGATCTGAAATGTCTAGGGGTAACAGCACCCCTGAGTCAGCACAGAGGGCTTCTTGCTTGAAGGAAAGCAGTTGCTATCATTTTGGTCCCATGCGTGCAACACATATGCAACATAAAAACTGCCAATTGTCTTTCTTGGGCAACCACTCACAACGGAGATACTGCTGTGGCCCATCCCTCACAGACCGGTTTAATTACTAGCACGGATGCCCACTGGGGATGATGAGCAAACTGGGAGCCTAGGATTTCAATAAAGTTGAAACAGCTTTGAAATCTAAATACAGCCAACCCTCAATTATCCACACTAAGGAAAGGGAGTGAGGATAATCCTGAACAGCAGATGATTTTTAAAAAGTCATTTCTTTTGGCTTTTTGGGAGGCAACATATGCTTCTTGCAACACAGCAGCAAAACGTCCTCTCTAGTTATGCTTTGCTCAGATTAATATTGCAAAGAGCTTGCACTTCTTTTCATGAGCCGCTTGACACCAGAAGGGGTCAAGCAGAGGAGTGCGTTCAGAAGGACACTGATTGGCAGGGGAAGCCAGGACGAAGGCTGGACAGAGATGGTCACAAGTACTGCCGAAAATGCAAAGTTTCTGGGGCTCTCGCCCCCCACCTTAACATGTAGAGGCAGCAGAAGAAGGAAAACAGATCAACAAATAAAAAAGCTCTAAATCAAAGCATCCAATACAAGAGGGCAAGTGCTCCTGGGACTTTGCCTTACTCCCATCAAGCTTTCCTAGCACAGATTTTCCCGATGCCCTTACACGGACCATTTCTTCAGAAAACCTGGTCTACTCTTTGTCTGTGAACCGTGACTTGTACTCTCCTGTCTCCCTGTCTTTGCTTATACTGTACCACCTGCCTGAAATGCCTTGTTCTCTCCGATCCTATCCGAATTTCATACCTCCTCTGAGACCCAATGCATTTCCCACCTTCCCCAGAAAGCCTTTTTCAATCACGTCCGTTGAAAGCAACCCTCTTCTTCCTCTTTTCACTCCCCTTCTGAATGCCCAAAGAACAGTGTTCTCTCCCTCGACCTATTTGGAGTATAAGCTCTGTAAGGCCAGGGAGAGGTGCTGCGTCTGACTTCTTGGCGTTCCCTTTAACATGTGACAGCGTTTGGTCCATGGTAGGTGCACCCTACTTGGATACTGACAGACTAAATCCTGCAGGAAGGGGGTGACGACACTACACCAGTAGTTCTCAATCTTGACTGGTGTTAAGACTCTCCTGGGGGACTTGGTAAAAGAGTTTTGTGGGATTGGCCCCCAGAGATGCTGCTTCAGTGGGTTGGGTGGAGCTCAGAGTGCAGCATTTTTAACAAGTACTCAGGTGCCGGCGACAGCGAGGAATCAGTCGTGAAGGCACACTTCACCAGCACTCAGGACAGCTTCCATCTTTGCTAAAAACAGAGATGCTGTGAAACACACTGAAGTTATTACCGCTAAATCTCAATACTCATCAACGCCGATTTCAGCATTTTTTAAAATGTGAAAAATAACTGTAAAGAGTACAGGCTAAAATAGTACAGAGGTTTGCAACACATCCTCCGTATTTTCTTGATCTGAAGGTGCACAATTTTCCGCTTTCAGTGCCGCTTACGGTCAATGGTGCGTTACAGCTGGCACTGGGTGCAGCGCTGAGCAGGCATGTGCCGACTTGGTCCTAGCTCCTCACACCCCATCATTTCAGTGAATTATGTGCCCGGCAGGTGCTACATGTGGTGAGTTTCACTGCTATTTAAATTGCCTTCAAAAAGATTATACGATGACTTGGCATTGAAGTAAAAATTATTGTGTATGCAGAGGGGCACGGAAACAGAGCGGCAAGGCATAAATTTGATATTCGTGAAGCAAACGTTTTCTGGAGGAATGAGCACATTTCCATGTTTTCTTGCAAAGAATCAACCAATTGCTTTATAGCTTTGCTACTCAAACTGTTGCCCTGGGACTACCATAGCAGCTTGTGAGAACTGCAGGATCTCAAGCCCCAGCCCAGACCTAGTTTAGATCTGCTTTTTAACAAGATCCCCAGGTGATCTGTATGAACACGAAAGTTTGAGAAGTGTGGCTTTATAGACTTAAGAAGGGAAGATGTTCACAAGTAGATAAAGCTGAGTTAGGTTTTGTTACTGAAATAGTACAAAATAGTGCAAGAGGAAAAAAAGCTCTTTCAATAAATAAAATCAGTTATATGAGAAAAGAAAGCACTGTGTCATAGTTTGATTAGGACCATTCTTTTTCCTGAGTGATACATAGAATGATGGTGTATCTTACAGTCAAAGGCATCTCAGATTTAATGAGCTATAAGTAAAAGTTCTCCACACATCACCAAAATTACTTTTTCTATCAGTTTAAATTCCAATAACCATTGCTCCACTTCACTTGATTGCTAAAATCAAGTTATTTTAGGTAAAAACCAAATTTTGAATTTGTTGATTCTGATTTTTAAAATTTTACATTTTTAGGCCCCTCTACTCTGTGCCATTAATTTCCTACTAAGACAAAAGTAGTTTGCTCTAGCCACTTTATTTTTTGAACACAGAAGGTTAAATAAGATGCAGAAAATATCAGATGAGAGATGGCAACAAGGCAGAAAGACTTTGGTCTTTTGAGGTCCAGACTGACTTTAACGGCAAGATGTGCTCTTTGTCTATTTAAAACAGTGACAATCAGGAAACATTTAAAAAAACTGATTAACTGCTTTCTCAATGGTATTGTATTAGATCCTGGTAAAACTGTGAAAACTAGTTTTCTTCTTTTACAAAAAGCATTCTTTCTATGCAAGAAGAAAGGGAGGTCAGAGAAAAGAAATAACTTTCCCAAGAAGACAAGGAGAGAAAACGATGGGACCAGAATTCGAAGAAAACACCACCCAGACCTGATGAGCCAGCGTTTCAGGACACGAAGCCCGGTCAGGTACCTTTAAGCACGCAGCCCAGGTGTTGCTCACATATGCACAAGTTTGACGACCACTTCAGCCACAGGATATTTGAAAAGCATTCCTCAGTGTTTGAGTAATGCCTACATTTTCGCCTATGGGCTTAACGGCCGGCAGCTGAGTTGTTCTGTTGACATTGCCCTTTGTTGAATAATACTTAACTTTTCGGACAGGAAAGCCTTTGAATATCGGTACCAGCCACACTTGTTCTTGGCTGCGTTGAAATCTTTGGGACCTCAGATTTTCTTCCTGTGTAATATGCCTCTAGTTCTTGCAGAGTTCCTTGGCACTCCTTTCTTTTTTCTTTTTTCCCGGTTGGGTTAATCTCATGTTACCCAGATATCTTTTAGTTCATATCGTGTAATGGACCTGTGCCCAACCCTGGGGATGCCATTTAATTGTTAATCTTTGACCCTGCCTCATGGTCTTACCACAATAACCTTCTTTCCAAGACTCTCATTCCTTTCTAATTAATTTTAAATGCTATTCAGAAAAAGTTCTCTCTTACATCTCATTAATTACATTCGTGGTTCTCAAGCTTTGCTAATATTAAAAACACCTGGGGAGCATTTAAACCTCTCCAGGTCTCAGGCCACACCTTCTGCCAATTAAATCAGAATCTCTGCAGATGGGACTCAGGATCAATATCTTTTAACCACTGTAGGGGATTCCAAAATGCAACCATGTTTTCAGGTAGTGAGTCACTGTTACGTAACTTTTAGTTTCCACTATCTCTATTGCCCTTTCCCATGAAGTTCTTTAAGTTAATAAGCCCTCCAATAATATTCCTTTACCTTTATAGCTATTTTTCAAATAACTTGTTTTATTACAAAAAAACCACACTCATTTATTGTACAACCTTCAGTTTTGAAAAATACAGTCAAGTAAAGAGAAGGAAATACGAATCTCGAGTAATCTCACTAGGAAGTAATATCTACCGCTAACATGTTCAGGCTGTTACCACCAGTGTCTTTTCCTTGTATATATTCTGTTCATATGTGTGTATTTTACTGTCCATATGGTTTTTTTACCTGCTTTTCCCATTTGAATATCTTTTCAACTGAATTTCTCAATCTCTTACCTTTTCCTCCTCTGCCCAGAACCCCATAACTTCAGTCAGTCTTTCTTGGTCTTTTCACCCTGGCCTTCTGTGAATTCTGAAGCCTCTTTTTATCCCAATGACTGGGTTCAGTTCAAAAGGACAAAACATGCTCCTTCTGGAGTCCCTGTCTTTCCAAATGGCTCTGCCATCTGGTTGCCCAACTGCTCAAGCTAGACATACCTGAGCCATCCTGGATGCCTTGGACACCCTCACACCTCACTTCCAGCCAATTATCAGTGCACATTCATCATGCTTTAAAAATATTTTAAATCTGGAGACATCTCTCAATTCCATCTAGGTCCCTATCATCCTTTGCCTTAATTATTGCCTTGACCTACTAACTGGTCTCCTTGTGTTCTCCAGCCCCTTTCACCACACTGTCTGGGTGATTTCATCAAGTTGCTCTCATTACCTTTAGGGCAAAGTCCACACCCCTTAGTAAGGCTTTCAAAACCCTATACGATCCAGCACCTGCTTAACTCACACCTCTTCCACTCTCTTCCTCCAACCCCAAAGTACACTTGGTCCATAATGCTTCAGGAGCACTGAAATGGGCTCCCTCTTGAACCTGCCTAAAATGCTTCTCATTCCTTCTTCTGATGCCTATACATCTTACAGGTCTCAGATGGTCCCTCACTTCCCTGGAGAAACCTTTCCTGACTCCCCAAATCTGGAGTAGGTACCCCTCATTGTGCCCCCCACCCAATACCCTGAACCTACTCTCTCAAAGCATGTTATCACACTGAATTGCAACTGCCTCTTTGCTTGTCAATATTTCCCTCCAAACTGAGCTTCTAGAGAACAGAGGCCATGTCTGTTTTGCTCATTATACGTCCCCAGCACCTAGCACGAGAGATAACTAGAGCAAAGAATGACTGAATCCCCTCATACCACATCATGTCATCTTTAAGATAAGGGGCTCTTTTCTGAAATGTGATCAAAGTCACTAATTGGAACCTCAGCAGGGGCTGAATGATTTTTTCTCCATCTATGAGTGGGGCCCACGGTGAGGCCATTTTCCTGCCCTGTAGCAATCTTTCTCTGCTTCAGAACCTTCCCTTCTTTTTTCTTCTCTTCTCGGTTTCCCCATCCTTTGCAAACTTCAAGTCAAATTAGCCAAGTTGAATTTTGTATGAGGTTAGTTTTATTTTTCACAGTGGAATCTCATCTTTTCATTAATAATAGATGCCATTGTACCTAAAGCTCTGTAGCGTTTCAAAGAGAAGCATGTTAATGAATACCTGGTATTAGCTTACTGTTGATACCAATAGCCCAAACACTTTAGTGGTGGGAAAAAAAGAAGTTGGCAAAAATAGAGGTAAGATTGTGGGGTTTCCAGTCTTTCAAGGAATTTGGTTTCCTTCTTCAAAATGTTATGACTCTTTAGTGATTTTTAATACTTGGATGATAGCATCCGGGAGCGGACAAAGTTTTGTAAAGCCTTAGGTATATAAAATTTGGGGGTTTTTGAGAAAAAGAATACAAAATTATAAGTGTACCACCTACAAGCCTTGAAAATTGCCCATGCAAGTGGGGGCCCTTGCAAATTAACCTTCATAAGGTCAATCTGCTGTCCATCTTCTACCTAAATTTTTATAATTGGAGAAACTGAGGTAGAGAATAATGGGTCTAAGGGTGAATCTGAGGACTGTTGCCTGAATTACCTGTCCCCATTGTAGGACCTGAGCCCTTAATGGAACTAGATGGGCTTTGAAGTTTAGCTGAATCCTCAGTTCTCTATTTCATTCATGCAGGCAAAGCCAGAACGGTAAAAACATAGATACGATAAAAATAAATATATTTTTTCAATAAAATCAGGCTTTGTGTGATCAACGAGCTGCTTAGTATGGAGGGAAGAGCTCTGGTTTGGCAGCTAAGAGGGGCAGTTACATGGGCTCTTGTTCATACCATTGAGAACCTACAAAAATTGACCTGCTTATGCTGATTTTGAAACTGATTAATCTTGAGCCTTCTACTCAGCTTCTATTAGTTAGTTGAAAACAAAGTGGAATCTGAACTTGGTGGAGCTGAGCAATTTAGATAGCCTTCTGGTTTTACAGGAACAGGGAAGAAAGAGCCTTTGCCAACTCCTGACGGCTCCCCGGGCCCCGCCTCCCGCCCGGGCCCCAGATCCCCCCAGCCTTGCAGCGAAATCCGGTGACATCCCGAAGCTTCATACAGGTGTCCCTCTCTCTGCTCGCCTTTTTGGAGACATCTTGATCAGTCCATGCCTGCTTCTGACTTCTGTTTTGCCTCCCGTGGCTTTCTCGCGGATCATACTGCGCAGTCCCGACCTCAGGGTCGGCTCCACTTGTCCCGGATGGGAGCTCAGACCCGCGTTTAAGGGGCTTCATTCTGCTAAAACCCTGGTTTCACCGTGGTCTGCGGAGGCGGCCAGGGGAGCAGAAAGATAACATGCCGTGGGGGAGGGGCCTCCCAATTTAAACTCCAGTCCCAGCTGGGGTGCGTCCTGGCTCCAGTTTCCTAATATATAAAACTAGGGGTTGGATTTAATAATCTTTAAAAGCCCTTTGCAGCGCCACAGTCAGCAGATGCTAAATCGTGTTTTAATAAAAACGGAGGAAATTTGCCCACCCCGATTCTTGGTGTCGGGAGTGCAGTTTTTTGGTTACTGATGTCCTAGAAAAGCAGACCTAGTCCATAATGGGGCATGTTGGGGTAGGTTGGGTTGCTATGCCTTATGCCTGAATTTTTTTTTTAAAGGATGAACTTTGAGACATCAAATTTTGATGAAAAAAATTTTTTTTGATGAAAAGAGAGAGGGCATAGTGCTGGGAAAGCTGGGTGTGAGCCCTGGAGCCAGCGTGCCCTGGCTGTTTACTTTTGGGCAAGGCTTGTGATAAACAGGAAGGCACTTGGCAGTGACCCAACAGGGAGCCGAGCCAGGAGCTTGTCACAGCACCTTCTCTGAGGGGTGGGGGAGAGAAGTAGAGGTCAGTTACAGCGAGTCAGGGCAGGAACTGGAGACATGAGTCGGAGTAGATGGGTTTGGAACCGAGGGTAGGAGTTTCAACTGGGAAAAACTCACTGAGGTCTGGGGGGCAGCGCTGTGGAGTATTTTTCTGTAGGGCAGCGGCCCCTCACCTATGACGGGAGGGCACAGCGTGGCACACAGTGGTGGTCAGTGAAAAGCAGAAGCCCTCTTTTCTCGGTGGGTGTGAGTGGGTCTAGAGTGTGGATGATGGGAGTAGACGTCATCCCATTGCCACCCGCTGCCAAGATGTGGGCACCTGGGGTGGCTCAGGCTGGGTCTCAGTGGTTTCCCTGGGGGAAAGAGGCAGGGTGGTGACCTCCAGAGTCAATGTGAGACGATTGCTGGACCAGTTGCATTTCCCAAAGTTCTTTAAAACAGCTTGTACAGTCACAGGCCTGTCCCGCAACTGCATTCATGGCTCTGAAAGGGGTTCTTGTCTGGGCAGAAACCCCCAGAAAGCTGGGGGCAAGGGCTACAGTCATCCTTTGGTTTTATAGTCTGGCTTCCAGCACTGCAGCTGCAGCTGGCACTGGGTGTGAGGCTGGCAGTGCTGAGAGGCTCCCAGTGAGCTCAACAGCACATCCCTGGAGTCCCGTTGAGACTCACATTGGCAGTGGTGGCAAAGGACAAGCAGGAGATCATCTTGAGGCTCCAATGCCCTGTGCTTTGCTGAGAGTTAATAAAGGACTTGCTGGGGGGTGGAATGGGCAGGATCTAGAAGTAGCCAGTTGTAGCAATCCCAGGAGCTCTTCTGTGTAGACACCCCTTTCCTAACCAGGCCACCTCAGTAGGCTGCACACTATAGCAGCCAAGTAACCTGGCCTCATTCCTTGGGAAGCTTGATAGGCTGAAAAATGGCCCTCCTAATTTATCCATATCCTAATCCCTGGAACTTTGAATATTACCTTATATGGAAAATAGGACTTGGCAGACATGTAGGTTAAGAATCTTAAGATGGGGTGATTACTCTGGATTATCTGGGTGGGCAGAGGGAAATTTGACTATACACATGCAGAAAAGGAGGCAGTGTGACCATGGAGGCAGAGACTGGAGTGATGTGGCCCAAAGCCAGGGAATGCTGGCAGTCACCAGAAGCTGAGGAGGCAAGGAATGGATTCTCCCTGTCTTAGTTTGCCACAGGGCTGCCAATGCAAAGTACCAGAAATGAGTTAGTTTTTAAAATGGGGATTTTATTAGGGGAAAATCTTACAGTTCTGAGGCTGTGAAATGTCCAAATCAAAGCACCATCAGAGATGCTTTCTCACCAAAGTCAGCTGCCATGTGGCGAGGCAAGATGGCGGGTCTGCCGGTCTATCTCTACTTTCATCTCTCTCTGTGTCTCGTCTCCCTGAGCCTCTCGGGGCTCTCCATCTTTCTGCAGCTATAGGTGAACATTGAGTCCTCTTTTTGTCTGCTTTTTCCTTTCTCTCACATGGCAGGATCAAAATTAGCCGCTTCTTTTCTCTTTGTGTGTTCTCAGTTTATATAAGACCCAGCAAGAGAGCAGAGACCCAACCTGCATCACACCTCACTGATGTAGTCCATTCAAAAGCGATCTAATTGGGAGTTGATGTGGCTTAAGCAGTTGAGCACCCACCTCCCACATGGAAGGTCCTGGGTTCAGTTCCCAGTGCCTTCTAAAGAAGGCAGACAAACAGTAAGCAGACAACAATGAGCAGACATCAAGCAAAAACAACAAGCAGACAACAAGCAAAAACAAACGAGCAGGGAACAGATGTGGCTCAAGCAGTTGAGCACCTGCCTCCCACATAGGAGATCCTGGGTTCAGTTTCCGGTGTCTTCTAAAGAAAAAACAGACAATGAGCTGTCAATGAACAAAAAAACAACAAGCAAATACAACAAGCAGACAACGAGGGCAAACAATGACCCAAAACAAGGAGCAAAAACAGAAGAGGGAGCAAATAGAAGAGGGAGCCATCTCAGGGGGGCAGAAATCAAGCTAATCAAGTGATCTAATCAAGGTCCCTTAATTGAATCTAATCAAAAGGCCCCATCTACACTGCATTTACAGGCACAGGATTGGGTTAAAGAACATAATTTTCTGGGGTCTACAAAAGACACACCAGGACCCTCCCTAGTCCTGCCAATACCTTGGTTTTGGCTCAGTGATGTTGATTTCAGACTTCTGGCCTCCAGAATTGTGAGAGAATAAATTTCTGTTATTTTAAGCCACCCACCTTATGTTAATTTTTTACAGCATCCTTGGAAACTAATACAGATTATAATCTGATACTTGCCATCCCTACATTCCTCAGCATTGGTCAAACAGAAAAGCAGTGTTTCTCAGTGTGTGGCTGCCTGACACCCTGCATCAGAATCACATGGGGTTGGGGTGGGTGGGTAGGACATTTTGTTAAAAATGCAGATTCTGAGGTTCCACTTCAGATTTTCAGAGCCAGACTCTCTCAGGATAAGGCCACAGAATCTAAATTTTTAACATGCGCACCAGATGACTTTAGCATACACCAGAGCTTGAGAATTGCTAGCTTAGTGGCTTACCTCTCCGCAGTAAGATGTTTGATTAGACGAGTGTCTGGGCATAATCCCTTAATCTGAAACACTGACCTTCCTGGGTGGGTGGATGGAGGGTGTTAGGCATGGGGGTGAGACAAGTCTCTGTGCTTTCAAATCACACAGCAGAGTAGACAGGTGAAAGGAAACACACATTATTTTAGAAGTTGACCGCAATTTTTCTTGTTGATCTGGGAGAAAGAACATTTGTTCCTTGGGGGAGAAAGAGACTTTTGTTTGAGAAACACGACTACAGGAGCCACCTTGGTGCCAAGACCTGAGTTCCTTGGGCTGATCTGGATGGGTTAGGGTGAAAAAAAAGGCTAAACTGCCCTTGGAAATCAAGAAATGTTGAAGTTTTGTGGGCATCCAGGAGGAGGAAGAGATGCAAGGGTAGGACAACAGGAGCTGAGGAAGAAGTCTAGAGGGAGCTCAGAGAAAAGCATGGGGTCCCAGTGACCTACAGAATTTATTCCCTGCATTTGCTGTAATTATCCTCCTTTGGCCACAAAAGCTCCGGTAAATTCTGTTGCATGCAGCTGGTGTACGAAGTGCTTTGTGGAAAAGGAGTTTGAAACCGTGCCAGAGTATTTCAGGACAGGAGAAGCGGGCACTGCAGGAGCTGGGCTGCAGCAGCCTGTAGCAGGGACCGACCCTGGAAATGCACAGGCATATTGGGGAGTGTAGGAGGCAGAATGAGGGGGCGTGCTTGGGCCGTTTTATTTGGCTTTGAGGAAAGGGTGACCCAGAAGGATGGAGAACCTGTGGAAACAATGGGCTACACAGAGGTGGAGACTGACGTAGTCTATCGGGAGAGGTGACTCCAACAAGGCCACTTAACTCCGGGCTGGTGACCTCACAATACCCGATCAGGGTAGTCAGGCCCCTTAACTCATCATTGAGTTTTCTGAGACCACAGCTGGAGGGTCTTTGGTGAGACTCTCTGTGATAGAAGTTGTGTGCACGTGTATATATAAAACACAAGGTTCATCAAGTTATTGAAAGGCTGATAAAGGATGTTCTGGAGGTGGAGAGGAATAAAAAACACAAACTTTTTGATATTTTTCCTAAGCCAAATTCTCAAGTATGTGGAATTTGAATAATTGTAACTCTAATCAATTTTGGGATGGGGAAAGTTGGAGGTTTATAGACTCCCTTGGCCATCAGGGGCTTGCTGATTAATGACTGTGGAATCTGTAATTATACTGCCGTCAGGAGGTTGAGCGTCCTCGATAAATCCAGATTCATCTGCCTTTCGAAGACACCGGGAGAGGAGTGTCTTGATTTATCCCCCGATTGGCACATATTCTCTTTACAATACCGTAGAGAATGCTCATCTACTTAACTGTTTGAGAGGTCAATTTTCATCTTGCCTGTATTGAGCAACCTAGAATTTTCAGTGGCCTTTTCCTCGACTGTGGGGACGTGAATTGGATTTTCTCCTTGCCCCTTTTGTTCAATTTTTTCTCTCCCTAACTAACCTCTTTCATTCAAAAAACATTTCCTGGGTATGGTAGCTTGCAAAATCGGCTACAATTCTCCGTTGCTCTCTGCATCCATGCCTTTGAATCCATGACTTTGAACTCCTCTCATGAATGATAGAGTGTATTTCTCTATCCCTTCCACCTGGGCTGGCCTTGTGACTTGCTTTGCCAATAGAACGTGGTGGAAGTGACAGAGTGTCAGGTTTGAGTCTAGACTCGAGGCCTTGCTCACTTCTGTTCTCGCGCAGCGTCCTTCCCAGCTGCGGTGGCTAGATTGCTGGTTGGTGTGACGTGGCCAATCTCCGCATGCCGGGTAGGGCCTAGAGGGCCTGCAGCTGAGCCCACATGAGACCAGAAGGACCACCCAGGGAGCCTGGCCGAAACGACCGTGCTGCTGACTCATGAGCTATGGAGATTGTTTCAAGTTGGATTTGCTTGCAAGCATTATTGTGGCAGTAGAGAGCTGATACACTGGGTACCTATAATGTACAACCACCTTCTAGTCTGGACTCAGAGATACGGAGATGGGTAAGACATAGTTCTTGCCCTTGAGGAGCTCACAGTCTAGTGGGGCAGAAACTGTATTTGGAAGTGATGAGGCAAAATGGGGAGTCATTTCTATTGAGCACCCTAAGTGCCTGGTATGATGCTAGGCATCTTGTCCACATTATCATCTCATTTAACCTTCGCAGCAAGCCTATGGGGCAGATATTATTATTAGCCCATTTTATGAATTAGGATTCTGAGACTTCTAGAAGTTAAGTCCAGTCCCCAAGGTCACATAGCCAGGAAGCAGCTCAGCCGGGATTCAAGCCAAGGTCTCTCTGACTCCAAAGCCCACGCATTTTCTGCCGTCTCCTGATGCCTCTACATAACAGGTACAAAGCATTAAGGAATCAAAAGAAGGGGCAGCTGGCATGAATTGGGGGGAGGGAAGACTCTCACTGGGGCCTGGCCGATGGGAGAGGACAGAAGATGGACTGGGAGCCCAAACTACAGTGTAGGGGTGAGCTGTTGTGATAATAAACTAGAGGAGCAGGAGCATTTAGGCTGGGGTCCTGCTGGGGGAGCCCAGGAAAAGACAGCAGCTCATTTCCAGGCAGAGGCTGAAGAAGGTGGGGGGAATACACCGAAAGCAGGGATGCCTGGGGACAGGAAGGATTTTCTTACCTCTCTGAGTCATGCTTCCCTGCTGCAGAACACTCAATACTGAACAATGCCTAATTGGGAATTTCTGCAAGGACTGGATTTTTTTTTTTTTAACCCATATCAGTATTAATAGGACATTCATTTTTCCCCACTTGCTCTTTCTTATATGTCCTTAAAAAATGTTTGGTTTCTAACAGATCATCCAGTTTCCTTTTGGGCTCCTGTAGCTGAAGGGATTGCACACTGAGGTGGGCCGTGTCCTGGAGGCTCCTACGTCCCTCTTTCTACAAAATGTCCACACAGAGGGGCATGGGACAGACACAAAGTGGGTCTCAACGTTGCCTGGGCTGATTTTAGACTGGGAGCTCCTTGAAGGTCGCAGCCAGGTCTGCTTTATTTACCGTCCCCTACTGTGTGGAGGGGCTACTGCAGTCAACACTGCTGGCCTGTACTACACAGTGTGTGTTGTGTGCCCGGCCTGTGGTAAGTGTTCTTATCTGCTGATTCATGGGAACTACCCCAGGAGGTTGATACTATCATCGCTCTAGTTTTACAGAGGAGGAGACCAGGCAGGAAAGGGGAGCTGTGTGTAAAGACCCGCTGCTGGGAAGGGGCAGAACCTGGGTTTCCAGCACTTCGTTGGAACCCTCTGCTCTGGCTGTCTGGAAAGGAAGAAACTAAAGAGGCAAGGAGCTTGGGGCAGCGGGACTGGGAGTGGGGGTGGGTGTCGGGGGTGGCAGTGGGTTGGGCCAGCATCTTTTTTTTCTTTGAAGTTTTATTTTTATTTATTTATCCCCCCCTTCCTGCTTGTGCTCTCTGTGTCCATTTGCTCTGTGTTTTTCTGTGTCTGCTTGTCTCCCTTTGTTGCGTCATCTTGCTGTGCTAACTCACCACGCTGTGCAGGCCGTGGGCGAGCGTCTTTCACTTTTTACTTTATACACTTCTGTAACTGCTTAAGGTAAATATATAATAAAAATGTAAACCTGGAAGAAAAACCCCAAAATATTTTTCAAGTTATGGAACGTTAGAGCCCAGAAGGGACTAGATTATCTAGCCCAAGGAGGAAGTTGTCTTGAAGATGAAGTAATTGCCTTAGTTGATGAAGACAGAATCTCTGGACCCTCCAAGTTCCTTTCTGTCAGCTCTGCCAAGAGGGCTGAGACCTGAGGCTGGTTTGCTGTGCTCTTTGACCTGGCTTTTTCGTCCCACCTGCCCTCTCATCATGACTTCCCTGGCCTGCCTCAAGTTCAAGTGCCTGGTGTCTCATGCTGGCCCCAGACTGACTGTGGTGAATATTCTGGGCCCCTTTTGGGCCTATCACTTTGGACATGCTCCATGTTTTTCTGACCTACCCCCCTCCCCACCCCAATTGAATCTGACTTGTGTCCATGTCTGATTCCTCAAGCCTATCTGGCCAACCTGGAAAAACAAATCTAAGCCCCTTACAGGTCATAGTTGAATTTTAACAAGGGGCATCAACGACTTAAAGCAAAAGATTTCTGCAGCCATTTTAGCAGCCAGGCCTGGCCGGTGGAGGAAATATTTAAGAATTTAATGCCTCAGATAATGACCTTAGGAACAAGAAGAATTGCTAAGTAGTAAGGAAGAACTAATTGCAGGGCAACAGTAAATTCCATTTTCTGGCAAGGTCAGTCAGACTGGTGATGTTCTTTCTCTCATCTCTTCCCTCAACAAAGAACTGCCTGCCTCTCTGGTCATTGACATACCCAAAGAGGAAGATAAATAGAAAGTCCTTCAGACAGGAGCTCTTTCTGGGACAAATGTTTAGTTTTGGCAGCATTATTCTGTGTTTCATTTTATGGAGTGGTTTTGCCCTCATGCTGAACCTTCCTCAAAATAAGAGAGTGGTCATTTCCTCCTACTGATTCCCTGAAGGCAACGTGGCAGACAAGGCTCTGTTGTGTTGTTCTGGGGAGCAGGAGGTGTGTGGCTTGGATGTTATGTTTACTGGGAACACTTCTTCCCACTAAATCCGCTTTCTGAAGTCACAGCCACTTCCTTTCTCTCATTGCACTGTGGGGTGTGATGGCCGAAGAGGAAGTGAGAGTCAGGGAGCAAGGCTGATCTTCATCCTGTATTTAGGATTCTCGCTTCCCCTCCCCTCCCTGGAGGTTTTGATTTGGAAAACAGCACTTGTTTTCAATGGAACAAAGGTTGCTGGGAAGCAGGAAGGCCGTCCTGGCAGAGCCCTGTGTGGGATAATGAGCGGAGAGCAGTGTTGTAGAAGCCCCTTGGATGTCCTTCTGCTGTGGAGGCCACACTGGGATCAGGTACCAGAACCTGGAGGGCAGGCCCAGGAGAGGTCAGGCTACACCTGCATCTGGCTGGACAGGCCCCGTCAGGAAGTGCAGGCATGCAGTAATTATGAATGGTGTTTGTGGTCCAAAGGCTTCAGTTCTAGATCTGGCTCTTCTAGGAACATGTTTGTTTTCCCTTGTGCCTTTGCCTGTAAAGTGGGAATAGTAATACTTGTCCCCTTACCTTGTTGAGGTAGTGTACAGATTAAAAAGAGGAAGGCAAAATCGCAGGGGTCACTAAAGTTGAGAAAAAGCAAATGATTACTATGTTTTCCCCACCATCCTACTGTGCATGTACCCTTAAGATAGAATGTCCACCCTTTTGGAGACCTGGGAAGACAGCTCACATAGTAAGTTCCCAGTTCCTCCTTTATAGTGGCTGGCTCATATAATTTAATGGTTAAAATCTGAATCCTGTCCTGCTAAGATTAGGAATAAGGCAAGGATATCAGCTATCTCCACTCTTATTCAACATAGTGCTGAAAATTCTAGCCTAAAAGCATGAAAAGGCAATAAAACACACACAGACTGGAAAAGAAGAAATAAAACTGTTTCTATTTGCAGATGCCGTGTTTGTCTATAGAGAAAATCCCAAGGAACCTATAAAAACTTTCCTAGAACTATAAAGTAAGTTCAGCAAGTTTACAGGATAAAAGATAAACATACAAAAACCAAGTGTATATACTAAAACTGACCACATGGATACTGAAATTAAAAACATCATCCACCTGTAGTTGGTATAATCATGTGAAAAAATGAAATATTTAGGGGTAAATAGAATAAATCATGCATAGGACTTGTATGCTGAAAACTACACAAAGCCAATGAAAGAAATAAAATATGATCTAAATAAATGGAGAGACAGACTATATTCATGGATTGGAAGACTCAACATAGTAAAGGTGTCAATTCTCCCCAATTTGATCTACAGATTTAATGCAATTCCTACCAAAAGCCCAGCAAGATTTTTTGGTAGATATAGACAAGATTATTCCACAATTTATATGGAAATTGTGACAAAAGAACTAGAATAGCTAAAAGAAGTTTGATAAAGAAGAATAAAGGGGGAGGAATCACTTTACCCAATTTCAAGACTTCCTCTATAGATACAATAATAAAAACTGTATGGTATTGACAAAGGGAAAGACACATAGATCTATGTAACAGAGTAGGGAACCCAGAAATAGACCCGAGCAAATATGCCCAAATGATTTTTGACAAAGTCGTAAAAGCAATTCAATGGAGATAAGGTAGGCTTTTAAAACAAACGGTGCTGGAACAATTGGATATCCAGAATGAAAAAAAAAATGAACCTTAACCTAAGACTCACACCTTATACAAAAAGTTAACTCAAAATGCATCATGGACTTTAATATAAATATATATACTTAATATAAAGTGTAAAACTAAAATTTTTAGAAAAAACATTGTGGACAATCTAAAAATTGGCACATCGGACTTCATCAAAACAAAAATGCTTTTCAAAAGACCTGTTAAGAGGATGAAAAGACAAGTTACAGAGTGGGAGAAAATATTTGCAAGCCACGTCTTTGTCAAATGACTAGTATATGAATATATAGAGAACTCTCAGAACTCAACAATAAAAGGTAGTCTACTAGAATATGGACAAAAGACATCACTAGCCATTAGATAAACCTCACTAGTCATTAGGTAAATGCAAGTGGAAACCACAGTGCGATACCATCACACACCGATCAGAATGGCTAAAATAAAATAGAGTGACTACGCCAAATGCTGGCGAGGATGCAGAGAAGCTGGAGTACCCTCACTTTCCTGGTGGGGCTGTGAAATGGTGTAGCTACTTTGGAAAACAGTTTGGCAGTTTCTTAAACAAACAAACATGCAATTACCATACGACCCAACAATTGCTCTCCTGGGCATTTATTTCAGAGAAACAAAGATTTATGTTCACAAAAACCTGTCCACAAATATTTACAGCAGCTTTATTTGTAATAGCCCCAAACTGGAAACAACCTCGATGTTCTTCAGTGAGTAAATGGCTAAACTGGCACATCCATACAATGGAATACGTCTATTCATCAACAAATAAGAGTGAACTATTTTTTGTTGTTACATATCCCCCCCCACCCCTTTCTGCTTGCTCTTGCTTTGTGTTCATTTTTCTGTGTTCTTCTATGTCTGCTTCTTGTCTCCCCCCGTTTTGCGGCAATGCGCCAAGTCGGCCCTCCAAGCAGGCGGCTCGCCCCGCTCGTGGGTGGCTCCATTCCGTTTCGCAGGCGGCTCAG
>PVKH010006000.1:0-21479 GCA_004027955.1 Chaetophractus vellerosus
CATTTACTTCTAAGGCATCATAAAAAGTCTCTTTAGCATCCATCTCACAATCATTTCCTTCTAAGGCCTTATCAAAAAGGACTTTAGGCTCCATATTGCTATCAACAGTCTCTGCAAAGCAATCTAGGTCTTTTCCATCAAGCGTTTCATAATTCCTCCAAAAAATACCCCTTACCCATTTATAAAACTGTTCCAACATTTTGCTAATTGCAAAAAGGCACTACCCCACTCCTCGGTACCAATTCTGTTTAGTCAGCCAAAAACTGGTTGGTCTTTACAAAGGGTATTTATTTAGGGTAGAAGCTTACAGTTACCAGGCCACAAAGCATAAAGTTCTTCCCTCACCAAAGCTCACGTGTTGGAGCAAGACAGCTGCCAACGTCTCCAGCGTTCAGGCTTCCGGGTTCCTCTGTTCCTGGGGCTGCGTTTCTCTCTGGGCTTAGCTGCTGTTTCCTCCACAAGTTCAGCTGTAGACCATGAGGCTCTCTATGTGTTGCGTCTCTCCACAAGGCCAGCTGTAGACTATCGGTGGAATGGCTCACTCCAACATCAGAATTGCTTCTCAAATCTCCTTCTCCAAATCTGCTTCTCCAAATCGGCTTCTCCAATCTGCTGCCTTTTGTCTAGCCTTTTATACTTGAGACCACACCCACCGAGGGGTGGGGCTCAACATCCCACTGATGTGGCAGTTAATGCCCTAATCATAACTTAATCATACCCAGATGAATAGATCCGTTTACAAGCATAATCCAATTTATATTTTTGGAATTCATAATTAAATAAAGCTGTCAAACCATTACAATGTCCTTAAAGCAGAATGGAGAGGATAGAGGAGCGAATAAGCAACTTGGAAGAATGGAAATAGAAATTACCTAATTGAACAATAGAAAGAAAATAGGCTGAAAAAATTAAGAGACCTTCAGGAACAAGTGGAACTAATACAAAAGATCTAATATTCATGTCATTTAGGTCAATGAGAAAAAGGGTAGGATTGGAGAAGTACATGAAAAGATAATGTCTGAAAACTTCTAAAATTTGGCAAGACATAAATTTAGATTCAAATGACTGAGCAAATCCCACATGAAAGATAATCCATGAGAAATCCAAGACAAGACACATCATGTAAATACTTCCCAAAACTAAAGACAGAAGAAAAATATCTTGAAAGCAGCCAGTGAAAAATGATACCATACCATAAGAGAAAAACAAATTGAACAGTAGATTTTTCCACAGTAAGCACGGAATTCAGAAGGAAGTGACACAATACTTTTCAGGTGCTGAAAGCAAAGAACTGTTAACTCAGAATCCTATATCCAGTCACAATATCCTTCAGAAAATAAAGGGGATATCAAAATACTTTCAGGTGAAGGCAAACTAAATCCTGAAAACCTATCCTAAAAGATAGGTCCCCAGCAAACCTATCCTGAAAGAATGGCTGAAGTAAGTTCTCTAAACAGAAAGGAAACAATAAAAGAAGGAATCCTGGAGAAAAAGCCAAAAGCTGCCCAAGAGACGAGCTTTGTGGGTGCATAGATAAGGACCATGCTTCACAATTCACAGGACGGTGAGGGACAGAGAGACAAAGAGCCCAAAACAACAAATGTAACCAAACCCCATTGCAGCTGGAAAGGGTTCTCCTCCCCCACTCAAAAAATATCAAGCTGGAGTAAGACCCCTGGCTCACTGCTGACTGAGAGGGGAACTGACATCTTCCTCCCTGTCAGCTGTTACAAGGGAAAAGGGAGGGGACATTGGGAGACTTTTCATCAGTGAATTGGGCCAGCAGAGACTGCTTTGAATCTCAGCTCTGGCTAGATCAAAATACAGGAAAACAATTTCCTCTCCTTGGAAATGTTTGCTGATGAGCACCATGTTCTGGTTGGTCTGGAAATTGCTTGGACAAAAAAGGCTATGGTTCCTTACGTACTATAACCCCTGGGGGAAAAGCCCATGCCCCCATTATTGAGTCCCTGACATGATTTTGATAACTTAAGCTGAAAAACTTTAAAAGACTTAAAATAAATTGAACCAAATATCAAAGAGAACTATGGAAAAAAACAAACCAAAACAAAAACAATAAGCAAGAGAGAGAATTGGCCATCAGAGTAAATTCATCAACATATTTAGATGCCTGTACATCAGCACAAAATTACAAGCCATACTATGAAACAGGAAGAGATGGCCCAGTCAAAGGAAGAAACCAAATATCCTGAAGAGATACAGGATCTAAGACAATCAATGATAACCACAAAACTCTCTAAATTAATTGAAAGAATAGAAAGAAAATATGACTAAAGAGATAAAAGATATTAAGAAGACACTGGGTGAGCATATGAACAATTTGAAAGCCTGCAAAGGAAAATAACAGACATTATAGGAAAGAAAGACATGATATATGAGATTAAAATATATTAGCTGCACATGAGCAGATATGAACTGTTTAAAGACAGAATTAATGATTTTAAGACAGAACATCTGAACTGGAAAAGACAGGAGAATAGAAAGAGAAGAGAATGGAAAAAATGGAACAGGGTCTCAGGGAATTGAATGACAATATGGAATGCACAAGTATATGTATTACAGTGTCCCAGAAGGAAAAGAAAATGGAAAAGGGGGGAAAGAACATTGAGGAAATAATGACCAAAAACTTCCCAACCCTTATGAAAGACATAAATATCAATATCCAAGAACAATGTACCCAAACAAAATAAATCCAAATAGACTTACCTGGAGACACCTATAATTCAGAATGACAAATATTAGAGATAAAGAGAGGATTCTGAAAGCAGTAAGAGAAAAGCAAAGCATCATATACATATAAGATTATGTGCTGACATCTCACCAGAAACCATGAAGGCAAGAAGAACATGGTAGGATATATATAAGATACGGAAAGAGAAAAACTGCCAGCCAAGAATTCTGTACCCAGCAAAGCTGTCCTTCCAAAATGAAGGTAAGTTCAAAGTCTTAACAAATAAAAGCTGATAGAATATGTTCCCAAAAGACCAGAATTACAAGGGATACTAAAAGGTTTGCTGCAGCCTGAAAGGAAAAAGCAAGAATAAGAGACTTGGAGAAGACCGTAGAAATGAAGATTATTAGGAAGGGGAAATTAAGGGGTAAAAAGACAAACATAGTCTGTGACAACAGAAAGCCACAGGACAAAATGGATGAAGTAAGCAATGCCTTTACAATAATAACATTGAATGTTAATGGCTTGAACTCCCCAATCAAAAGATATAGACTAACAGAATGAATAAAACTATGAGCCATCTATATGTTGTTACAAGAGACTCACCTCAGATGTAAGGACACAACCAGGTTAAAAGTGAAAGGCTGGAAAAAGATATTCCATGTAAATAGCAACCAAAAAAGAGCTGGAGTAGTATTACTAATATTGGAAATAATAGAGTTTAAATGCAAAACTGTTATAAGGTATGAGGAAGGTCATTCTATATTAATAAAAAGTGCAATTTACCAAGAAGAAATAACTATACTAAATATTTATGCACCTAACCTGAATGCCTCAAGATACATGAGGCACACACTGGCAAAGTGGAAGGGAGAAATAGGTGTCTCTACAATAATAGTTGGAGACTTCAATATACCACTCTCAGTATTGGATAGAACATCTGGACAGAAGATAAAGAAAAACATATGAATAATATGGTAAATGAACTAGATCTAACAAATATCTACAGAGCATTGTACCCCTAAACAGCAGGATATACATTCTTTTCAAGTGCTCATGGATACTTCTCCAAGATAGAACATATGTTGGGTCACAAGACAAGTCTCAATAAATTTTAAAAGATTGAAATTATACAGAACACTTTCTCTGAACCTAACAGAATGAAGCTGGAAATCAGTAATGGATGGAAAAAGGAAAATTCATGAATATATGGAGATTAAACAATACACTCTTAAATAATCCCTGGGTCAAAGTAGAAGTCACAAGAGAATTCAGCAAATATCTTGAGACTAATGAAAATGAGAACACAATGTATCAACACCTATGGGAAACTGCAAAGGCAGTGCTGAGGGAAAACTTTATAGCCCCCAATGCTTACATAAAAATGAAGAAAGAGCTAAAATTGAAGATCTAACTGCACACCTGGAGGAACTAGAAAAAGAACAGCAAACTAATAACAAACCAAGCTGAAGGAAAGTAACAGTAAAGATCAAAGCAGAAATAAATGAAATTGAGAACTGAAAACAATAGAGAGAATCAACAAAACCAAAAGTTAGTTCTTTGAGAAAATCAACAAATTAAAAAAAAAACTCTTAGCTAGACTGACAAAGAAAAAGAAAAGACGCAAATATATAAAATCAGAAAACGAGAGGGAGTGACATTACCACTGAACTGACAGAAATAAGAGAGATCATAAGAGGATACTATAAACAACTGTATGCAAAAAAAAAAACTAAAACATGAAGAGGAGATGGACAAACTCCTAAAAACACACAAACCACCTACACTGACCCTAGAAGAAACAGAAGATCTCAATGAACCAATCACAAGTGAAGAGATTGAAACACTATCAAAAACCTCCCAAAATTAAGGACCTAAATATAAAAGAGACAACCATAAAAATCTAGAAGAAAATGTAGAACATCTTCAAGATGTTGTATTAGGCAGTAGTTTCTTGAAACTTACACCCAAGCATGAGCAACATAAGAAAAAATAAATAAATTGGCCTCCTCAAAATTAAACACTTTTACACCTCACAGGACTTTGTCAAAAGGGTGAAAAGGCAGCTGATTCATGGGAGAAAATATTTGGCAATCACATATCCAATAAGGATTTAATATCCAGGATCTACAAAGAGATCATACAACTCAACAATAAAAAGACAAACTACCCAATTAAAAAATGGGCAAAAGACTTGAAAAGACAATTGTCCAAAGAAGGAATACAAATGGCAAAGAAACACATGAACAAATCTTCAACACATTAGTGATTAGGGAAATGCAAACCAAAACTACAATGAGATATCATTTTACACCTATTAGACTGGCTGTTATTAAAAAGTTGGAAAACTGTAAATGTTGGAGAGGATGTGGAGAGACTGAAATGATTATTCACTGTTGATATAAATGTGGAATGGTACAGCCACTTTGGAGGACTATTTGGCAGTTCTGAAACAAGTTGAATATAGACTTGCCGTGGGACCCGGTAATACCATTACTAGGTATATACCCAGAAGAACTGATAGCAGAGACACAAACAGACATCTGCACACTGCTGTTCATAGTGTCATTATTCACGATTGCAAAAGTTGGAAACAACACAGGTGTCTGACAACTGATGAATGGATAAACAAATTGTGGTGTATACACATGATGGAATATTATGCTGTAGTAAGAGGAAGTGAAGTTGTGAAGTACATGACAACATAGATGAACTTGGAGGACATTATGTTGAGTGAAGCAAGCCAGACACAAAAGGACAAATACTGTATGATTGTGCTATTATGAACTAAATAGAATGTGTAAACTCATGGAGTAATAATTAAAATATTGGTCACCAGAAAATAGAAGGAGGGTAGAAAATGGAAAGCTAAGGTTTAATCTGTTCAGAATTGGTAAAAAGGTTGTTTGTAAATCTTTGGAAATGAATAAAAATGGTGAAAGCATATCATGGTGTTTGTAACTAGCAGAGCTGTTATGTGGTTATGACAGTAGTTGAAAGGAAAAGTCTGAGGACATGTAATTATTAGAAGGAAAGCTAAAAACTGTAACATGGTACTGTATTAGATAGTGAAACCTCTTGTAAAACATGAATATGGGTGCTATTACATATATAAGACTGTTTTTACAAGATATAAATACAAATAAACTAGAGAGAGGAAACAGAATAGCTGCTATGTAAGGCAGGGGAGGCATAGAGAGATTGAGAGGTGATAAGTTTTGTTTGGTTGATTTTTGGTTTTTGTATTATCATTATTACTGGAATAATAAAAATGTTCTAAAAATGATTGAAGTGATGAATGCACAACTATGTGATTATACTGAATACCATTTATTGTATACTTTAGATGGATATATGCTTTATTAATATGTATCATTAAAATTGTTTTGTTAAAAAAAAAGAAAGGAGGAGGTGTGGCTCAAGTGGTTGAGAGCCTGCCTCTCATAAGAAAGGTCCCGGGTTCAGTTCCTGGTGCCTTCTGAAGAAACTAAAACAAACAATAAGCAAAACAAATGGAAAAACCAACTCAGGGAAGCTCATGTGGCTCAGAGGTTGAGCACCAGCTTCCCCCATACGAAGTCCTGGATTTATTCCCCAGGCCCTAGTAACTATAAATAAATAAATAAATAAATAAATAAATAAATAAATAAATAGTATAAGAAAGAATGTGGTAAACAAAAATATGAGTAAATATAAAACACTCTCTTCTATTTCTGGGTTTTGCAAATTATGTTTAATGGTTGAAGCAAAATGTTTAACAATGTCCAATGTGGTTTTAAATTTAGGTAGTGAAAATATTTCAAACAATTTTATTACAAAATTATAAAAGTAGGTAATGGCACATAAAAGAAGATACATTTTCTTATCTCATTGGAATTGATAAAATAACAGTATCAGTAGACTGTGATAAGATTACATATATATCAAATAATACTGTAGAAACCACTTAAAAAACCCTATAAGAAATGCACTCAAAACCACTATAGAGGGGCCGGCTGTAGCTCAATTGGTAGAGCGCCAGTTTACCACATGGGAGGCCCTGGGTTCGGTTCCTGGGGCCTCCTTCAACAGGCAGACCGTCTTGAGAAGGCAAGCCGCCCGTGAGCAGGCAAGGCCACTGCCCAGTGAGCTGACTCGGCGGGCCCCCGCAATGGGGGGGGGGGGGAGACAAGCAGACACAGAAGAACGCAAAAATAAACACAGCAAGAACAAGCAGAAAGGAGGGGGGATATATAATAAAATTTTTTTTTAAAGTTAAAAAAAAACAAAACAACCACTATAGATAATTCAAAAGGGAATTCTGAAAAATGTTCAAATTATCCACAAGAAGACGTGAAAAAGAAAACAGAAAAATGAAAACAAAAGAGAACAAATAGAAAACAACAAAAATAAAATGAAATTTTTAAAATTTATATTATTTATATTAAATATAAATAATTGAAATATTCCAATAGAAAGACAGATATTTACAGAGTGGTTTATAAAGTAAGATCCTACAAAATACTATATATAGGAAACTCATTTCAAATATAAGTATATAGGCAGACAGAAAAAAGAATGGATGGAAAATCATTTAACATGCAAACGTTAATGAAAGGAAAACAGGAGTGGTTATATAATTATCAGATAGAGTTGACTTCAGAGTAAAGAAAATTATCAGGGAGAAAGAGAAAGGAAAATTAAATTAAGCAACTATAAAAATATCAATCTGCCAAGAAGCCCTAGCAAACCTAGGTATGTATGCACCAAGAAATATGGCTACAAGGAGAAATAGACAAATCTACAATTATAGTTGGGAGACCTCAGAACCTCTCTCTCAAAAAGTGAAAGAGTAGTTAGAAAATCAGCAAGGATATAAAAAATAAAAATTACCAACAAACAACAGGATTGAATTGCTATTTATAGAACACTCTACTAAAAAAAAGCAGAATACACATTTTCAGTAGCCTTATAACTATTAAGGCATTTAATCCATAAACTAAAACACACAAAGTAAATTTCTAGGCCCACATGGAAATAAAACTAAATGCATAAAGAAGAATTAACACCAATTCTATACAATCTCTTCCAGAAAATAGAAGAGGCAGGAACACTTACTAATTTATTTTAATAACCTATTTTCACCCTGATATTAATACCAGACAAAGGTAGTATGAAAAAAGAAAACTATAAATCAATGTCCTTCATGGATTTAGAGGCAAAAATTAAGTCTTTTCTCCTAGTAATGCAACATAAGTTCAATACTCAAAAATCCATCAATTCAATCCATCATACTACCAGACTAATAAAGAAAAATCACACAATCACATCAGATGAGCCAGAAAAAGCATTTGGCAAAATTCATCACCCATTCATGATTTTTATAATCTGTCAGGAAAATCTGTCAGGAAAATAGAAATAGAGGGGTACTTTCCTCAACTTATAAAGAACATGTAAAAAAATTAAAACCTACTGAATTTTTTCTACCTAAGATTGGGAACAAGGTAAGAATGTCAGCTTCCACCACTCCCATTCAATATAAGGCTAGAAATTCTAGCCAGTTCGATAAAGTAAGAAAAATAATTGAAAAAGCATATGGATTGGAGAGGATGATTGAAAACTGTACCTATTTGTAGGTAATATAATTATCTCTACAGAAAATCCTAAGGATTCTATAAACCTGCCCCCCCCCCTCCAAAAAAAAAAACACCCTAAAACTATAAGGACTTCATCAATGTTACAAGTTACGGGATAAATATGCAAATTAAAAACAATTTTTTATATACTAGCAATGAACACAAGGACACCAAAATTTTAAATACAATACCATTTATAATTGCTCATAAAAATCAAACACTTAGGTGTAAATCTAGCAAAACATATATAGGATTTATATATTGAAAACTAGACAAAGCTGGTGAAAGACATCAAAGAAGATCTAAATAAATGGAGAGATATACCGTGTTCATGGAACGGAAGACTCATATTGAAGATTGAATTTTCTTCCATACTGATATACATGTTTAATGCAATTCCTATTAAAACCCAGGAATGATATATATATAATATATATCACATTATTATTCTAAAATTTATATGGAAAGGCAAAGAAGGGAAATAGAATACCTAAAACATTTTGGAAAAAAAAGAAAGAAATGGAAGGAATTAGTCTATACAATATCAAGATCTATCATATAGCTACAGTAATCAAATAAAATGTTCAAGACTGTGGTAGTGGCAGAGGAAAAAACACATAAACCAGTGTAACAGAATAGAGAACCAGAAACAGACCCATAATAAACACAACTGATTTTTGACCAAAGGCAAAAGTAATTCAATGGAAGAAGGAGCTTCTTCAATAAAAAGTGCTGGAGTAATTGAATTTACATAGGGAAAACAACAACAACAACAAAGCATTGACTAAGTCTCACACTTTATACAATATGGATTTAAACATAAAATGTAAAACTATAAAACTTGTAGAAAAAAAATTAAGTAGGCAAAACTTCTTAGACCTGACATCAAAAGTACAATTCATAAAAGGAAAAATTGGCTAATTGGACTTCATCAATATTAAAAACTTTTACTCTACGAAAGACCTTGTTAAGATGATGAAGACAAGTTGCAGAATGGGTGGAAATACTAAAAATCACATATCTGACAAAAGACTAGAATCTAGAGTAGAAAAAGAACTCTCAAAACTCAGTAGTGAAAAGAAAAAGCAAATAATCTAATTAGAACAGATAAAAGTCATAGAGTAATATGTCATTGAAAAAATTATACAGAGGGAAATATGCATTTGGAAAGACATTCCATATCATTAGCCAAGTACGAATTAAAACTGCAATGAGATATCACCAAACACCTATCCAACTGGCTAAAATAAAAATTAGTGGCAATACCAAATATTGGCATGAATGTGAAGAAATTGGATCACTCATGTATTGCTAGTGGGAATGTAAAATGATACAGCCAGTTTCTAGAAAACCATTTAGTAGCTTTGTTAAAAACTAAATGTGTAATTACCATACAACCAAGCAACTGCACTCCTGGATATTTATCCCAGAGAAATGAAAACTTATACTTACACATGTAAATATAAGTGTACACATAGACATGTATGCACAAAAATCTTACACAAATATTCATAGCACCTTTATTCATTGTGGCCCCAAATTAGAAACAACCCAGATGTCCTTTATCGAGTAAACAGTTAAACAAAAATGGTTAAACTAACTGTGACACATTCATACTCTGAAACACTGTTCAGCAATTATAAGAGAATAAACTATTTATACATGCAACAACCTAAATCTCCAGAGAATTAATGGGGAAAAAAATCATAAAAGTTTCCATTTATATAACATTTTTGAAATGACAAAATTATAGAAATGGAGAATAGATTAGCCACTGCCAGAGGTTAAGGAAAGGCGGGTGTGGGAAGAGGGGGTGGCTATATAAGGCAAGGTGTGGGATTCTTGTAGTGATGGTAACACTGTGTTTCTTGACTGTAGGAATGCCAATATCCTGATTATGATATTATATTATAGTTTTATAAGATGTTATCATTGGAAGAAACTGTGTAAAGGGTATGCTTTGTACACTTGATATCTCTGCTTTATTCTTACAACTACATGTAAATCTGCAATTATCTCAAGATAAAGTTTAAATACAAATTTTGTGAGCTTAAATAAGAATTGGACTTGCAGCAGCAAATAAAAGGGAATATATATGTTAGCTCCGTGAAAATACATGAGAAAATTTTGATGACATGCATTCTTTCTAAAAAATATAAATTCCCCAAACTTGATTTAAAATGTCTAAAATCTTACTATGGAAATGTCTTAAGAAAATTTTTAAAAAATGAATTCTAATTAAAGTTTCCAGGTTCAGACAGTTTAATCATGTGCTTTTTATAACTTTCAAATACTTAATGAACCCATTATTTCATATAAATGTTAGAAAATAGTATAATTCTAGTATTCTAATCCTTAGAAATTATCAATATAATCAAATTGTGGATCAGTCTCACTTGTGAGGTAGAAAATTTATGAACAAAATACCAGTTAACTAAATTAATATATATTAAAATAATTATCTCAAAAAATAGAGGGCTCATCCTAGGAATTCAATAGTAGGAAATCTATTAACATATTACATCAACTCTGTAGGTCCAGTAAGAAAAAATAAAGTTAGATGTCAAGAACTTACATGAAAATATTATACATCAGAATCTATGATAAAAGAAAAAGGGTAATACTTGTATCAAGAAGTGAAGATCATTCAACACCATCCTAATTTAGAAGAAAAAAAAGAAAATCTCATAAAATGTGATTCTTTCTGAATATATGTTTAAACCCAAAGTGAGCATCATAATAAAGGCACAGCCATGAATGTAAGTATCAGGGTAGAGAAGCCTGCTGTTACCATATCTTTTGACTATATTTCTAGGGCAATATAATAATATATTTAAAAATTAGTGTAAATTCTTTAGAAACTAGTTGATAAAAGCAGGACATTTGCAGATTACATTGCTAGATAATGCTATTAATCCAGATATAGACTAAGTGCTCAAACATAAAATAATGATGAAATATATGCAATATATCTAAGACTAATATGTGAGACTAACTTTTAATTCATTTAAAGCTAAAAAATACTTGAATCAATTTTATATTTAAATATAGAAGCATGTTTGTGAAGCACATTTCTGTTTCATGTTTTTAGATGAAAAGATTTTAGATGTAGTGATCAAAAGTTTTTAATAAGTGAATGGAAATCATTACCAAAGATTAAATATTGAAATGCTCAGAATTCTTACCAATATTTTTGTAAGTGAATAGAAATCATTACCAAAATCCAATCTACTATACATTTAAGTTATTTTTTAAGAACTTGAATACATGGCTCCTAATTTCATCTGGAGAATAAGCATAGTGGTCATTCACAGCGTTGTAAAGAATATAGACTTTCTGTCCAAGGAGTTGGGTTTTAATTCTGGCATCACAACTTATTTCTGATAACTTTGGAAATACTGATTAACCTTTCTAGGATTATTCTAGTCTATATAATTGGAATAATCACATATAATTTACAGTGCAATTGTGATAAATATAAAGCAATTAGCATAATACCTGACACATAGTCAGTACACAAGAAAGGTAGATTTTATTTAAGATGTTTTTTTTCAAAGGAGAAAATCTGCTACTGAATTTTAAAAAGGTACAAGAAATTCTTGCCCTAAGAGTGAGGACCTAAATTTATATTTCGCCTGCCTATACCCATACTTTTCGAAATAAGGAAATGCATGTTAAGGGCTTTTCAATGGTCAGTTTTAAAGATGCAACCTTCCACTTTTGCTTTAGAAGAGAAGGGTAAGTGTACTGTTCAAGAAATTGTATTAGGCATATCTTGAGGTAGAAATATGCTTCGGCAAATTTTATATTTTTAAATAAAGTTTTCATCAAATCTGAATTTAGAGTGACCTCTGCCTATAAAGGTGTGTGTGTGTGTTTTATGTGCTGTTTTGGGAACATTTTTGCAGAAGATATGGAGTGTGAACAGAAGTAGCAATGCATTTCATATCACTCTGGGTAAAAAAAGGCCGTGAAAGACACGTTCATTAAGTTGGTACCTTGCAGCCTGGGCTGAAGTATTTCACAGATGTTATTTAAAATCGAACAACTTAGACCGAGGTAACAGCCTGTCAAATGATCATATTGTCAGTTGAGATTTTCCTTCATGGTAGTGTAAAGGAACTGTACCAGGCCTGGAGATATCAGCTTATGGAAGTGAAACTTGGACAGGCAAGAAAGAGCTTTCTCAATTGAGTTAAACTCAAAAATGAAGTGGCCTACAGAATTTAATGGCTTAACCAAGTGTGTTGGGAGCCAGGGTAGAAACAGAAAAGAGTGGATCAGGAAAGTGACCTGGCCTTGGTGTGGCCAAAGCTATATGATTGTGTTTGGTTAGCCTTCTTTGGGTCAAAAATGCCTGTAGTTACCCCTAAAATTTCTGTGTAACATTTATGTAATTGATGTATCCTAAAAAAAAAAAAAAAAAAAAGATTAAAAATTGAAAAAAAATGCCTGTAGTTTTACTATTTCAATCACTTCTCAGTTGGATTGCAAGAAATCAAAGATGGGCAAAATTTATATGCCTAGACCATCTATTCCCTTTATTTGGGAAATGTCTCTTCCTCTAATTGTTTTCAACTGGTGCTGTTTCCCTTGTCCTACCCCAACTCTGCACTCCTTTGATTGATGATGGCTTGGGCATCATAGGTGAATTTACTTCTCTGTCCCTGACCACAGATGCTAGGGAGGGGCAAATAAATCAAGGTAAGAGGATCAAAATTTTTCTGCAAGTTATTTGAACTTGGGACTAATCTCATTCTGGTCATAATCAGTAATGACGTGGCATAGGAACTGATAGTGGGAAGGAAAGAGCTAACACCATAAGCACACCCCAGAGGAGTGAAAGTACCCAACACCTATGCTAGGCCCTAAATCGACTTGTTCCTGTAGAACCTATGTAAGCAGCCTGTACAACCTCTCCCTTATGTTGAACTCTTATCTAACCCAAATTAAGGATCCCCTGGTCCATCAGGCTAATGGTTGGGTTCCACTACAGTTGCTTCTAGTAGGCAATAAATATAAAATGAAGTAACCTCACCCTGCTCCATGGCTGACTGGTTTGCTGGGTGGGGTGGGGGGGGGCAGGGGGTGGACAATGTGAATGAATAAATGAATGGCTGACTGACTCCAGGATGGAATACAAATTATTATGGACCACAAAGGTCTCAAATATTTCCCTATGTGATATAAAGCTCCTCCTTGAGTTTTCAAAGTAGATATTCTTATCCATTTTGGTCCTGAACTCCCTGACTGGTTAACTTGTTACTGAGTTTTCCGACAAATGTCAAGTTCCAGAAAATTATTCACAACTGACCTTTCTGGACTAGTACAATTAAAAGAGACTTTAAATGATCTATCCAATCTAGCATCTAAGGGTAAGAGTATACTTATATTGTTTGCTTTGTTTGTTTTGTTTAGTACATGAACCACTTCAATGAGCAATGGTGGAGCCATCTTGTGTTAGGAAATTCACCTTAATATCTAATAATCTCCTGATTTGAAGATTCTTCTTTTCCTAACGGATTGGAGGCTCTGGCTTAGGTACATGCAGAAAATCACTCAATTCATAGATGTACCACCTAATAAGGCCTTCTTTTTATATTAATAGCACTTTTAGTCTTACGCCAACACTTTGAAATAAAATTCCTTTGTTGAAATTATAACAAATATAAATAGAGAAACTTAGATACAGTTAGTTAGGAACAGAGTAGGTTAGAACCTAGGTGTCTTTACTCTTTATTTGGTCTTTCTGAAAAATCCTGTTACCTTTCAACGGAGATCAGAAGATTAAGGTGGGGTTGGGGAGGCCGGAGAGAGAGGAAAAGAAAAATCCTAAAACTGTTTCTCATTTGTCTCAAATTTTGGAGGAAAAGTCTATTTTTATCTCTGCCTAGGACTATGCATTTATTCTTAGAGTTATATCCCTGCCCTCCTCCTCCCCTGCATAGCTGCTAATCTAGGAATGGACACAGGCAAAGTTATCCGTAAAAATTCTGCAACACAACATTTCCGTTTGTTCATTTGGGATACATCACTTTATGTAGAGGCATTAGCCACTTCCTCCACAATGGAAAAGAAAGTCATTAGCATTTCCTGCCAAATTAACATTTCCTTCCAAAGAAATTGGCTTGAAATAGTTGAAAGAGCCTAAGGAAAACATCTGTACATTGTATGAACTGACCAGATGCTACCAATAGTTAAGACTGAAATGAAAAAAGGCCATATTATAGAAATTGGTAAGGGGAGAAAGACTAACAAGGAAAAACAAAACATCCTTATTTTCTGGGGAAATGGATTAAAAGAGAAAAAACTTTTCAGGCAATAATCAACAGCAATAATCAGGATATACAAAGCATAGAGACTGTCAGTGATTATTGAAAAGCAATTTTTTAAGGAGATTTGATTTCTCTACTTTCTCTTTGATTCAGCACACCCCTTTTCTCTGATGCTGTCACTTGGTAGTGTGAATTTGACTGCAGGCACCCCAAGAAGGCTCAGCTCTGTTGCTGGAGTCCCTGGATTTATGAGAGCCTTGCTGTGACTCCTTCTGAAACATATTTAACATCTCTCTCCCTTTCCTCACTGTCTTTAACAGAGACCCAATTAGAGAATTTTTTTTCCCTAATACAAAGGTCTGGGCTTGTTCTGCATTCTGGATTCTGTCTAAGTGCTGGTGGCATTTCTTTAAGATGTCTAACTAGTACAAAAAATAGAATTCTCTCCTCACAGAGGTGTTAGGAGTATTAATTAATGTTTATGAAGCACCTCAGATCCTTGGATGAGAGAGCCCTGAAGAATTCTCTTATTTGAATGTGGTACTATTACATCATCTAGTCCTGTGGGGAAGGAGAAGATAAAAATAGCCTTTTCAAGTACAGTAACCTGGCTTTAAGTCCACACGGGCATGGGTGCTCCTTTCAATGTCTCGGAAAAAGCATTTACTGAATATTTTCAGGGAGAAACTGTCCTATACAAATCCGTGGAGTGTGCAATTTGCTTTCACAACAGGATTTCTAAATTCTATACCCTTTATTCATTGAAGCAGTAGGAGGCCTTATTTTTCCCCCATATAGGAACACCAAGGTCATACTCTTTTTTTACTTCTTATCTTTTAAAATTTGATAGTAAGAATTATAATTAGCCCATATATAGGTATAAATAATTGATAAAGCTTAAACTAATACCTTTAGAACAAGCACTTACTTTCATTATGAACTCCTCAAAGCAAAGGTAATAACTTGTTTTGTGGAAGAATTCTCAAAGGAGGAGATTAAACAGTGCTTTCATTGGCTAAGGTGGTTTCCCTATTCTCCCCAAATTCAGAATACATTATCTCACATTACATAAAAACCAGGCCAGATATAGTTAACAACAGAAAATAAATTTGGACTTAATTTGTCTTTCCTGGAACAATGCTCTTCACCGTTCTACACTGCCTTCTATTTCAAATTGTAGTAATGAACATCTACTTTAGACTGGGGAAGGTTATTCACGTACAGTACTTTTGTGAATGTAAAATAATAGGACTGACACTATTACTACTGATAAAAAAAATAGCATTTATAGATTATGTCAACGACAGTTCCAAGCTTTTTGTTAAGAGTATCTCATTTAATTCTCACATTAATCGTGAGAGTTAAGTGCTGTTATGATTACTGTTTTACAGATGAGGAAATCAAGGCACAAAAAAGTGGAGCAACTTGCCAAAGATTGTTGACTGTAAAGTAGTGGAGGCCATGTTAAAACTCACACCATCAGACTTCTGACTCCAGTGACCCGACAGACACAGACCCTCACTGGGAATCATCATGAAGACCTGTTTGATTCCTAAGTGCTAAATCAGTATAAGGAACTATGGGCACTTTGTAAAAAGTTGACTCTTGGGAAGTACATATTTAAACAAAATATGAAAAAAGGAAATGCATATTTCTCTCTATAGTCAGTGGTACACCTCTCTGCATCAGAAAAACACTGGTCCCCGTGAATTAGGAGCATGGCTCTCTGCCAAATGAGAATTTTAGGGCTAACAGCAGGACGCACAGTGAGCCCGCAGACAAAAGAGGACTATTCATGCTTGTTCTCTATTTGGGCCTGTTCCATCTTAGCCAGACAAAACTGTGTCCTTGGATCTCCACTTGAAGAATGTGCAGTTGGCCTTCTGTTTGGGAGTGTCTGGAGAAGTTCGGTTATTTCTCCACAAGGAATCCTAGGGCTGGACTCATGACCTTGTCACAAAGACTAAGCCTTGCTCTTCCCTTGAAAAAAGATAAACAGATGTGTCTCCCCTGGTTAAATGGGGTGTAAAACAGCACTTAGGCTTGTCACTGTTCCTCCCAGCATCCATCAGCAGCTCTCTACTAAATAATGTGCTCCCAACTCAAGCAGCTGCCATCAAGGTAGGAGGTGACAGGCTCTTGGATGGCAAGACGTGTTTTCATATGCAGAGCAGTCAAAGCACTGACATGAGTAACCTGTAGGAGATTTCAGCTGTGGCACTTTTATTTTCAGGGTAATGAGTCAGAGGGAAGGGCCCAGCTATGTCGACTGATAGCAAAAATGAAAGATTATACCTAAGTAAATATTTCTTTTCTGAAGAGATCTGGAAAATTTGCTTCACTTCCCCAAATGTCTTATTATCAGGTGATAAATCATTATGTAAGGACACTTGTTTGGCGATCATTGGATATACTGGTAGCAACACCTCTAAAATGATTACAAGTAGAATGGGGTGTTTGACCTCACATGTCTCATCTCTGACTTTCTTCCCATAGGTGTCAGAATAAACTGAGGAGGGTTATTCACTGACCCTGTTTCTGGCCAGTAACCTCACTGTCCTGTGTCTGAAATCACACAGGTTCTAAAAGCCTGTGCCCAAGGAGACACTGCCCTCACCTTGTAATGGCACTAAAAGACTCTGACAGAGGGATGATCCCTCATTTAAGTCTTTTGTGTGTTTGGGGTTCTGCAGGCCAACACAAAGTAAGGTCTGGGAAGGTGGCCAGTGAAAGCAAGCCATGCTCATATCCTTGGCTTCTGTGCCTTGAATTCAGTGCTCTGAATATTCCTATTGATTACATTTGCCAGAAATTTCCCTTATTCCTATTGCAGAATGTGTTGCATAGTGATAGGAGTAAAATTCCAATAATGACATTTATTCAGTAAAATGACAAGGTTGAGATTCTTAGAGTCTCAGAAAATATCCCACCCATTCAAGCTTTTGGCAATATTATTCCAATCTTTCAAAATCTTTTCTTTTCTCATTCAAGGATGGTGGAAGTATAAAGAGAACAAATATAGAATATGGACCCTGAAATAAAGGAGTTTCCAATGCGGCTGGGGAGAAACGACTCGATATCATTAAAAAATCAAGGAAAATGAAACAAAACCAAACAAAACAATACAAATAATATTGATTCTAGGCAATAGAGCATGGTAGTTTAGAATTGCACTAGCAATAAAGGCTTGACCACTTGAAAATCACATTCCCTTATGCAAATTACTTTAAGCCACAGTTTTCTTATCTCATCTCTAGAGATATATGTTAATAACATATACCTCCTGGGGCTGTTGTGAGGAGTAAATGGACCAAGGTAGGAAAGTGCTTAGCCCAGAGCCTGGTACATACCAAACATGCAGCATCTATTAGATAGTACCTTAGTCTCAAGGCTGTTGTGAAAAATACCACACAATGCGTTGGCTTACGGTTTTGAGGGTAGAAGTCCAAACTCAAATGTCAGCAAGGCGATACTTTCTCCCCAAGGTCTGCAACATTCTGGTTTTGGCTGCCCATGACCTTGGGACTCATTGACTAACGTCCCTGCTGTGTTACACGGTGAAGTCCTCCCTCTTCTCTTCCAGGTTCTGTTGACTTCCGGCTTTAGCTCCTCCCAGTGGCTTGCATTTCTTAAGGCCCCTGGTAATAGGATTAAAACCTATCCTGATTCAGTTAGCCACAACTTAACTAAAAATAACATCTTCAAAAGGGCCTATTTATAATTGGCCACATCCACAGAAATGTGGGTTAATATTAAGAACATGTTCAATCTGCCACAGATACTGTATTACTATTATTATTACACCTTAGATGACTATAGATACTATTGATGAATATCACCTATGTATCATCCACACATATTCTATATATTCCATATGTTGAAATAGATACATACTGAAAGAATGTTTTTCTTTCTTTACACTAAGCTGCCAGCGTTACTCCTTGTGCACCTCTCCCCCACCTGCTTTCTTGACTACCTTGAAACTAACCTTGCAGCAGTGGGTTTGCAGAGAAAAACAACTCAGGCTGCAGAAAAGAAAAGAAAAAGAAAGAAAGAAAAAAGACTACCTTAGACACTAACTATTCTAAATATCAATTTCACCCTTGACCTCCCACCCCTCTCCCGCTAACCCAGCTATACAGGTGCCTGTTAGGCTCCCAAATCGTAGTTCATTATCTCCCTCCTGTTCTCCCTTTCAGCCTTCACAGGCACCAGGCAGCCTAATTATCAAAAAAGAAAAACATTCAGAAATAAGTAGTTGTAATCACAATCTCAGTAAATACCTTACCCATTTTGGGGAACCAAATCCTCTTAAGTGCAACCTCGGCAAATCACTCACCCATCCCAGTGATCAACCCCCCGTACTGTCTTCCAGTGCTTTCCCTCTATCCCACTTCCAGCCCTTGAAAAGCTGGCTCTCCTTAGTTTCCACAGAATTGAGTTTATTCTCTCTTCCCTGCCCCTGAATAAATACCCTTGCCTATTTAATGTTGTTCAGTGCAGTTTTCCCTTTCACAATTACTTATATATGTTCTATATATAGATACATTACCTATTTATAGATGAATGCACTTATTATTTTGCCTTAGATGAATAATACTAAAGAGAAAATGATGTTTGGAAAAGCCTACTGATTTTATACATGTAGTTTAAAACTCAGGTTCAGACAATAAGAACTCATCTTTGCTAATTCTCTCCCTCAATCTGCATGCTTAATTTTCAAGTCATGTCAATTCTTCTTCATATGTATTTCTATTTCAGATGCAGATACTGAAATAGATACACAGAGACACATCCAATGGTTAGCATCTGGTGATAGAAAGTGGAAGTTTCCCCTTGTTTTGGCTTATATCTATTACCTGCTTTTCCTATAATAATCATGTGTTTACATGTATTGTTTATGTAATGGAAAGATAAGAAACATATACGTGAATAAATTTCCTCCTCCCCAATCTTGCTGCTAATGTTTTATTTCATGCCTTCATCATTTTTATTTATTTATTTATTTTTGGTGCAAACTCTTGCTGTAGCCCTGTCTCCAACTTCTCATCCCCTCCTCATGCCTACTCCCTTCTTCCTTCCATTCAGTCCACTCTCCACATTACCAGTTAAGTTAGGTTTTATATTTTTAATATGATAATGTGATTGCCATTCCCTTATGGATGAAAATTGTTGGTCCTGCCATCTGCTTTCTAACCAAGCCAGTGTTCTGGTCATTGACTGAACACAGAAGAATTTATGACTACAGTCTTGTGTACCATTCTTTCCTCTCCAGTTATCTTTCTCTTTCTGGGCTTGGAGAAACCCTACTCTCTTTCAAATACTGATTCCACTCTCATTTCCTCTGTAAAATCCTTTAGATGTTATATTCAGCCCTCTTCAGAGTGCTTGCTATTCTTGTTCATAAATTAGTGTAGTCTTTACTTAAAAAAAAACTATTATTTTTGTGTCTTATGAGTCTGTATACACTGTCAGACTATGAATTCCTTCATGGGTAAAATCTTGGCATGCTCACCTTTAGCTTCACTGCAAATGCCACCATTTCTATCACATGAGGAGCCACTCAGTAAACATTTTGGCAACTGAGATAGAGAAAGGCTAAGTGGCTTGCCCATGGCTACACAGTAAGAAAGTGAGACAGTATTGAAACTTGGAAGTCTAGCCCCAGAACCCACATTCTAACCTAAAGTGCCACAGAGCAAACTTACCTATATCATACCTATCCTCGGTGCTCACACTTATCCTCAATGCTGACACTAGAGATTTTCTAAATTTTTACTTTTTTAAACATTCATTAAAGACCTTGAAAACTGAAGTTCAAAATGAAACTAATCAATAATACTTAAAGATCAAAAGGATATCCTTGAGTGTTGGAACCAGACAAAAAGTTTGACTTCCAGGTCTGCTAATTTTTCTTTGTACAGCTTTAGTCATCTCAATTAACCTCTGAACTTCAGCTTCCATCTCTCTCTTGTCTCATAGGTATAGTGTAATTTAAGTGAAATGATGTGTGTAGGTTACAGAAAAATGCTTAGCTAGCTGTGGAGCTTGCTCAAGAGAAATTCTTTTCTTCTTCAGTATGCAAATTCATCTGTAGCTTCTTCTTGTTCCAAGCTCATCCTTATGCTCTGTTTCAACTCAGGGCATACCAAGGCCATTTCTGCCTCAGGGCCTTTGCATACACTGCCTATCCCAACTGTCAGTTCTTCCACCATTTGGAGATATTTTACTACCCAAAGTCCATGTGGAGAGCTGCTTCTCAGTGTTTATGTCTCATCTTAAATATCTCTCCTTAGAGGTAAGTCCTCACTAACCACCCTATTTCAAATTGGACCCTCACTACCTCTATATGTCAGATTTCAGACCTTGTAGAGTGCCTAGCATATAGCAGATATTTAATAAATATTCATTGAATGAATGGATATCAAAAGATATTTCTGGAAATAACCATTGAATCCAGTCAACTAACATCTAATTTTAAACATTTTCTCTGTTTTACTCCTATTATTAAGAAAATGATCCAGACTAAATGTTCTAGAAATGGTGTTTATTGATAAAGATGGTGCAAATTATTGAAATGTTTCTACTTGGAATGACAGTCCCATAAGGAAGGAAAGGGAAAGAGTACCTTAAAAGGAAGGGGAGGAGAAGGTTACTGAAACAATCTGGGGATCCAGTAAATGTAAATTTCTCTATTTCATCATTTTGCTAAACTCAATCATGATTAGTACCATTTCAATGGGGAATTTCTCATACCGCATTTTAGACTTTCCAGATAACTGTTCAAAATGCATGCAGGGGCTCAGGGCACACTGTTCACTAATTTAGATGAGGGTTTGGACTTAGGAGGCAGTATGGTGATAAAATTTATGGATGCACTTCAGCAGTGAGGCTATC
>PVKH010006001.1:0-21481 GCA_004027955.1 Chaetophractus vellerosus
CAGTAAATGTTTGCAAATTAGAAATGAAAATGAAATTAGGTGTTTAATTTTTTAAATAAATTTTTATTGAAGTATATCATTCATACATGAACATACAAAAACAGTAGGTATATAATAAAAGTTGTGAACTTACAAAAAGAGGACCTCATGCAATGCAGGGGTTAGGGGAAGAGAGGTGGCCCTGCAGTGGGAGCCAGGGCTAACCCTGGCTTGGTCATCCTCAGCTCTGTGTCCCTGTCTTCCAGGGTTCCCATTGGTAAAATAACAGATTGGGGCTAGATGATCTCTAAGGACTTTCCAGCTTAGACATTTGGTAACTCTGGGGCCAGATGTGTAGGAGATTTGAGGGAATAGGACATTGAGAAAAGAAACAAAAAACATCTCATATCAATTGCAAGTGGTTAGCTCAGCTGAGGTCCACAAACATTACTGGGCATCTACTATGTGCCAGGCACCACATTAGATGCTGGAGATACAAATATCAATGAGACATGCCTTGCACAGTAACCTGGAAGTGGCCCTTCAGTCTAGGGGAAATGTCCCCCAAAAAGCACAACTTCCCATGCCATGCCCATAGAGTCACATTCAAAATCATAAGGGTATGGCAAAATAATTAAGCACATGGCAAAATAAACCTCTGCAGTTTGGTATAGTTATGAATTCCAAAAAAAGATATGGATTATGTTTGTAAATTGGTCTGTTCCTCTGGACATGATTAAATTATGATTAGGGCTTTAATTGGGCCACGTCAGTAGGACGTTGAGTCCCCACCCCTTGGTGAGTGGGGACTCAGAGATAAAACTACATGGCAGAGCAGAGGAGTTGGTTGGAGTTTTGATGTCAGAGTTCTGATGTGGAGTTTTAATCCTGGAGCCCAAGGAAGCAAGCACACAGAGGAGCTTAGTCATGAGGAAAGAGAGAAGGCTTTGGGAAAAGAGATGAGCCATTCACTTGATAGTCTACACCTGGCCTTGTGAAGAGACTCAAGCCTAAACCCAGAGAGAGGCCAACCATGGGGGAAAAAGGAACCCAGGAACCCTAGCAGACACTGGCAGCCATCTTGCTCCAACACGTGGTCATAGATTTTGGTGAGGGAAGTAACTTTTACGCTTTATGGCCTGGTAACTGTATGCTTCTACCCCAAATAAACACCCTTTATAAAAACCAACCGACTTCTGGTATTTTGCATCAGCACCCGTTTGGCTAATACAAACTTTATATCTGACGTTTAGTCTTTCCCAACTGCAGTTAATTCATTTATAAATACCACTTCTCTCTTGGCACTTCTGTGAAAATTATGAGAGATCATGTATGTTTTGAAAAGGCAATAGTTTTAAAATTATAATACCTTTTTTCTTCTCCCTAGGTTGGACTAGAACATCCAAGTAGGGAAGTACTAGTGGTGGGGGTGGGAGGTATTAGAATTTGTTTCATAAAAAAATACAAAGAGAAATAAGGAGTGATACTCAACTTCTGACATACAAAATAGGATTATTTAGCAAGTCTTCTTGCCAGGATGTTATCTAAGAACTACCTAAGGGACTGTTTAAATTATTAGATGAATTGAACTAAGCTCTAAATGGAATTGGAACAAAAATTGTTATTTTTTCTTCCTCTTAAACAAAACAATAGGCCTTAGAAGGAAAACCAAATAAGTTGTAGACAAACTAAATAAGCTTTATATGTTCTGTACACCTAGGTTGAAAGCTGGGTTAAATTTATGCCTACCACAGTTATAAGAACATAGAAAATAGTTACCATTATTGTGACTGCTGCTTAAATTTAAAATAATTATAATGATGTATTCAAAGCAAAAAAAAAAATATGCAAAGTCCAAAAACCATTTATATTTTTTTTCTGGTAACAAATAAGGAAAGGAAATACTGTTAGGCTGAGACCTCACTGGAGGCAGGAATATGCCTTATTCATCTCTCTCTCCATCACCTAGCACAGCCCTTGGAACAGAGTTGGTACTCAATAATTGCACTAATTAATTAATGATTCCATATATAAGCATACAAAGATCCAGTTCTGAAGAGCAGAACTACTGGCTTACCCAGCTTACTGGGGACAGCATTGGGAAAGTTAGGGTGATCCTAACTCTATAAACTAGTTATGTAACCCTAACCAAGTTATTTCACCAGAAGAAGCACACCAGCTTCTTCATTTACAAAGTGGAACACGTTATCTGCCAACCTTACCAGTTTGTTCTCAGACTGGAGTGAAGGCGTTAATGTGAAAATGAAAGCAAAAAATAACAACAGCACTTGGACATATGAAATGCTATTTATTCCCAAGAAAATTCAGGATGAACAGGTCACCTGTGGAACTCTGAGACTTCATTGCTGTTTCATTCCAGGGAAGACAGCATTTTTATATTATTTCGTTTTTTTTTCCTGCCTATGATTTAGATAAGGTACAGTCTTATGACACCTGTTTTCACTTTTCTAATGAAATTGAACAATTAACTCCCAAGAGAATCCATGAAGTCAGCTGGAGAGTATGACTGGAAATCATTTCTCTTATTTTTAATCCAGACTATATTCTTATTAAAGGCCCCTAAATTTCTGGTCTCAGTTACCTTCCTTTAATACCAGGATAAAATAAGTTTTACGACTTCACGACAAAGTCAAGCTCATATTCTTGTAACTTCATTCAAAAACAGATGAAGCAATTTGAACAACATCCAAGACAGATATTAGCCCAGAAGTAATCAAATCCAAGCCTCTCCTGACATCCATGTAACTTCTGCCTTCTTCAATTCTATAGCTTAGCGAAACAAAATGTCTCTGCCTGGGAAAAAGAATTAGCAAAACAGAAATCAGAAAATTTTACTATAAAGCATAGTAAGGACCATAGAAGATCTTTAAAAAGCTACCTAAGATCATTAGTGTCACTGTTAATGAATTACTGATGTGACCCACGCTTACTGCCCAGCTGTATTAACTTGGCTTTTAAGTCAGTTTACTCTCCCAAGCAATATTCTCTCTCCCAATTGCAAACCTTTCTTAAGCCAATGGCTCTCAAATGATATCCTCTATACACCAGTGGAATGAAACATTTCACAGGAATACCACCAAAGTTTGTTATGTAGACTTTTTTGGCTTCCCAGAATCCTTTTTTATTTTTCATTGTTTTTATTTTCTCTGGAGAACCTCTACTGTCTTCCCTCTCAGGCCCCAAGGTTTGAGTTGTCCTGACCCCAAACCTAGATGCATTAGTGGGCAGTAGGCAAGTGACTTAGGCTATGGCAATCAGTATGTCTTTCTCTCTGGCTCAGGGATTAGTCAGGATGGGTACATGACCCAACTCAGGTCAATAAATGCTAGGCTCTTGTTCAAATTGTTGGGAAGAGAGAAGCTTTTTTTGTTTTTGCTACACTTGAATCTGGGAGGATTCACACCTGGAGCTGATATGTTACCACATGGAATTTGAGATTAACGTCACCATGGAGCAAGAGGATAAGGAAAACAGAACCAAGAGTTGGAAAGAGACTCTATTAAGGGCACATTATTTGAACCTCTGGATCAAGACAAAAACTACTTGACTCCTCTGTTATATGAATTAACGATTTTCCTTTTAAATGGAGCCAATTTGGGATGGGTTTCCTATCTATTGTAAGAGACTTTTCCATTATAGCCCTAAAAGTCCTGCCTTCTAGGAAATCCCTCAGTGGAGAACAAACTAGCATAGTGGGCCACCCTATGTATTGCCAACAAAAGAGCCCTAACTGATACAAATGGATGTGATATATTTCCTTACAATTGAGGATACATGGTGTTATAGAGCTATGCATTAATGGAATGTTGAACTAAGTGCCCTATATGGCAAAGGAAAGTGGACATGGAAAGAGAAGCCATTGGGAGCAGCCAGAAACTGGAAGTCAAGAGAACCCAGAAGAGAAAGGAGAAGATGCCATCGTGTGCATTACCCTTTGACAGAAAAGCCAAGGACCAAGGATCACCAGCAGCTGGTCCCAGAATGCCACAGTCTTCAAGGAGAAAGCAGTGCATTGCTGACACCTCAATTTTGAACTTCTCCTAGCCTCAAAATCATGAGCCAATAAGTTCTAACTGTTTAAGCCAACCTATTGTATGGTATTTGTTTTAGCAAATAGGAAACTAAAACAGTTGGTTTGACTCAACACTTTCTCCCTTGAAGTATAGTTTGTATATAAACCATACTTTCCTTTCTTAATTGTAAGGTCCTCAAAGAATGACTTAAGGTTTATCTTTTGTCCTCCTTCCACACCAATGCAGTTTGAACATGGGTGGTAGCCAAATATTTTTGTAACAAATTAATCTGAACCCTCTTAGGGCATAATAATTTTCATTATAAAATTGAAGGACTTTAGAACATTTTACTGAATGTGGATATTTTTCCAGTCATTAAATCGTTGGCCTATTTTGAGATGGCTGGGTCACATTTGCAAGGGTTTGAATTATCCCCTGGGAAGAGGAGAACCTAAAGATGATTTTTTCAGCATTTGATTCTTAGTATACAGATGAGGTTTATGTCTGTGACAAAGTAGCATTTCAGAAGTGGTAGATTTTATGCCCGTGGGGGATGAGAAGTGTTGGGAAAAGGAATTATAATGAGATTTCTTTTTTTGGGGAGAGGAAAATAAAGATGGCTAGAGATCCAGAGAGGAAAAGAGAAATGTGTCACTCTATAAAAAGTCAAAGGATTCTTTCTGTTCTTATTAGGGCCAGTAGATGATTCTGAGGCTGAACATCAGAGACTGTAGTCCTCTGACTAGGGGATTATTTTATTTTTACTGGAATTGAATGAGTTGAGAACTTAGAGGTCAAACTTATGTAATCCAAATATTACATAAGTTTGACCTTATGTAATATTTGGATTTAAGAGTTCTCAGGGTACTATACACACCCACACAACTCACTCAGGGCAGAAGACAGTTGATAACTTATATATGCATAGGTTTATATGCATCAATTGACATAAATTATGTATTTAGAGAAGTTTAAAACAAATGCCTACAGAAAATTAGTAACATAAAAATGTACAAATTCCATCAATGTGACTCAGAAGTATGGAGTATGTCTATTATGATTCCAGCAACCCACTTAAAGGCCATGAGGAATTAGAGTCAAACAATTTTTTGTTTTCTTAAGGTTTCAGGTCATACCAGGATTTAATATCAGTTCATATAGACTATCACTCCTCCTTCAAATCTGTGTGGCCTCTAGTTCTCTTGTACAAGCAAGGCAGGTCATTCCTCCCTGCCTGCAACCTCTTTCTTACTGAACCTGTCTTTGATGCTCCTGAGAGTCTGCTCCAAAACTGGGAGTGAGAATGTAAAGGACCTGTTTATATCCTGGGGTCTGGGCTCAAATTCTGGTTCTGTCCTTATTAGCTCTGTTACTTTCATTTCTTTATCTTAAGGGCCTTTATTTTACAAATGAGGTTAATAATAGTAACTACTTTGGGATCATTATAAGTTAATAAGTATTAGTATTTAGAACAGTGCCTGGCATACAATGAATGTTAGCTCCTGCTTATATGGCCCCCGATTCCTTTCCATTTAACAACAAATGATTAGGTCAGGAGTGACTACCTACCCCACAAATTCAGAATTGAGAAGCACTGTAGCTAGGCCAATTAGCAGAGAGCCCTGGACGGGAAACAGCTTATATAGCCAGAATGGAAGCCACCAAGCTTGAGTCATAGGCACTAATAAGCAAGCAGAAGAAGCTTAGTTTGGGGGAGCTTAATACAAAGTATTATATAGAATACTTTACATGTAATAAGTCATTTCTTTCTTAAAACAACCCCATGAGGTGTAGATACTATTATAATGTTCCATTTTGCAGGGAAGAAAATAGGCACAAAATGGTTAGAATTCAAACCAAGCCAGTCTAACTCCAGAGTGCACACCCTTACCTGTTATACATATTGATGGTGAGTAAGTGAGTAAAGAAGTGAAGGAATGGAGGAAGGAAAAGAGAAAAAGGGAACGGGGAGCCAGAGCCTGGCTGCATGTCTTACGAGGCCCAATTTCTACTCTTGAATTTAGTAAGATAGAACAATTCAACATTTCAAGAATTGTTCTCCTATTGCTCTATCTAGTTTGAATCATCTAGTGTTATTTGCGAATTTGTGACTAAAATTCCTTTCTGCTTGGTGACAAGGGGAACACCCTACTTACATCATAAACTGCAACTCTCATTTCTTGAGACACCTCTAGACTTGCCGACTAACCATCCAACATGGAAGGTTGGAGAAAGTTCAGGAGACTGCCATCAGTTTTAAGAAAGAATCAGGATCCCGACGGTCACAGTAAGAGCAAGAACAAGAGATACAGATCACTGTTGGAAAATGGGATGAAATAATTCCCTCCTCTTTAGAAGTAAGGTTTATCAAAGAGCAGATGGTGCCAAGAAGTGACTGCTGCATCTCAATGTCACCTTACATAATTTGCATTAAGTGTTTTTGGCTTCTCAAAAAAAAGTCTGAGTGCCAGCTTTCATAGTTGAGGTAAATGGGTAGTTTGAATTGGCAGAAGACATTTTAAATCGGGAATTCTGGCATCTCCATGGTGATCCAAGCCACCAAACTAGATCAGAGCCAGACTTGATATAAGGAAAAAAATACAACCAGGTAGGTAGGGGGAAAGGAGAAAGGCAGGTATGATGTCCTGAGGAGAAAGAAGCAGCCTATATTTTTTCAAATGAAAATGTGATACACTGTAAGTTTTAAAGAATTAAATACACTGTCCAGTGGCCTAACTGCTTCTCAGTGGTGACATCATATGGAAAAATGACAGAAGGGAAGGGGGGGAATATTACATTTGACCCATTAAATATAGGTAGGGCTTGCTGGACCCAATAGCTGGGCACAATTACCTGGCCGAGTTGACACATTAGCCTAGCCATCACAGGTAGCCATCAAAAGAGAAACACAAATGGTCTCTCAATCCATACAGTTTGTTCTGGCTGTCCCAATATTTTGCTTCATTTCTTTAGTTTTATCTAAGCTTTGTTCAAGCCCTGAATGCCTTGAAAAGAGCCAGATTCCAGCCTGCTGGCAATGAGCTGTGCTTCATTCCACATGTATTATCTAAGTTTGGGAATGAATCTCTCCCAGTGGAAAGAAATAGACAAAGAAACAGCAGAAATTTGTACACCTCAGTTCTTATACAGATTAAGGAAAGTGGACTCAGTGAATTTGAAATAACAAGATGTATTTTTTTCCCTAGGCAAGATAAAAAAATGAAATTCATGACCACAATAAATGTCAGGTTAATTAACTACTACAAAGCTGTGTTTTTCACTATCTGCCTAATCCCTTTTATGAACAAATCTGATTGGAAGAATGGTAAAAATGTTGTAAAGGTCGAGGGGCTTGTAAGCCACAGGGTGATTCTAATGACTGTAATGAAAGCAAGCAGTTTTCATTTGTTGCCTGCTAGATATTTTTGTCCTCCAATCTCATCCCCTTATTTTGTAAGATCCCAGCTCTCTCTGACCATTATTCTCCAGTCCATTTTGCCTTTCACACATTTAATTGGGTTTGCATTTAGGGCAGGACTCAGGAGAAGGAAGCCAGGATTGAGGGGAGATAGGGTATGTTGGAGGAGATATGGCAGAGAAAATTGACCTAGAGGCTTGGGAAGAAGATCATTTAGGGCTGAGGTCATGGGCATGTGACTTGGGCAGGCACCCAAGGACCCTTCCCTTGGTTTAATGCTGTTCTGTCACCATGATGACATTCTTAATATTTTTGGACAAGGATCATTGCATTTCCATTTTGCGCTATGAACCACAAATTGTGTAGCTGGTCCTGAGAGTTGATGGGAAGCAGGAAGGAAGCCCAAGGAGGTGTCCTGAGGAGTGGCAGGGATAAGAGTAAACAGAAGATTATAGAAAGCAGGGATGACATGTGAGATTCAGTCTCTGCTCCAGGACTAAGCTCCCATAGCAGAAAAGTGAGGGCAGGAAATCTCCATACTTCTCTTCTTTCTCCATCCAACTTACCAACACCCTAAATTCCATGTAAAAAGTTAAATTCCTTTAGCCTATGATTTTTGCCTGATCTTAAAATATACACACATGACACTAGTCATAGCAGTGATTTACATTTATTTGGTCAGAAAAGAAATATTTATTTTGTATCTCCTATAACAACTCATTCCCCTAGGTATAATAGATACAGTGGTAAGCAAGGTGTACAGAAGCTTTGCACCCAAGGAACTTAAATTCTAGTGGGAAGAAAGAAAGGAAAATATAAATAAATAAAAGTGATCATATGTGGTACTGATAAATACTACATAAAAGATAAAGCAAAGTAAAATAAAGTAGTAAGTAAAGACTAAGTAGGCTGCTTTAGCTGGGGTGGTCTGCGGTGGCTTCTTTGAGGGGGTGATATGTGAATCAACAACTAAGTAAATTAAAGGCACCTCTGCAAAGATCTGGCGAAAGAGTGTCCAATAAAATGAAACAACACATACAAAGACTCTAAGAAGAGAATACCTGTTGGTGTATTTGAGGAACAGAGTGAGGCCAGTTTGAAAACTAGTAGATAATGAGAAGAATGAAGAAATGTGAGACAATAAGGTCATCAGGGGTCAGGTCAACTAGTAGTCCAAGTGAGGAATTTTGATTTTATTCAAAGATAATGAGAAACCACTGGAGAATTTTTATATTAGGGGAATGATGTGATCCAATTTACATTTTAGAAACAAAACTCTGCCTTCTGGGTAGTAGATGGATTATAGTGGGTATACAGTAAGAATGGAAGCAGGGAGATAATTTGGGGGCCATGGAAGTGACCCAGCAGAGAGAGATTAGTGGCTTCAACAGAGTGGTAGTGATAGAGATGAGGATTTTGCTGTATTGGGAGGTGTGAGTGGAAATCAAGAATTCTGTTTTGTTTCCTTTACATTTGAGAAACCCATTAGACATCCAGGTAGAGAGATTGAATAGACAGATATATAAGTCTGGTCATGGAGGAAGAGATCTGCCTCAGAGAAATGGAAGAATTATCCATTTAGAGATAGTTTTTGAACTATAGATGGGATGAAAATCTCATTAGGGAGAGAATGTAAGTGAAGAAGAAAAGAGTGTTAACAATAAAGTCCAAGAATAGAAGTCTGATTTGACAGTAGGAGGAAAACAAGGAGGGGTACATCACAGAAGATGACAGAGAAGAAAAGTCTGAAAAGGGGGGAAACAGTCAACTGTATAGACATCTAATGAGGAATTCAAGATAGAAAAGAAAATTGATCATTGGTTTTGGAAAGATGGAAGTAACTGATGACCTTGAGCTAGGCCATTTATGTGCAGTAAGGTTGGGGGTGGGAAGAAAATACACCCCAATCCAGTGGGTAGGAAAAAATAGGAAGTGTAGACAGTCAGTATGGAAAACTCTTTTGGGAGTTTTGCTAGAGAAAGAAGGAAGAGGAGGCAGCCAAGGCAAAGAAGAAGAGGAAGCACAAAAGGAGAAAGAAAGAGAAGAGGGAAACAGGGTCAGGGAAGGGTTCATTAAAAAGACTTTGCCTAATTATTTTAAGGCATATTTGTATGGAATTCCATAGCAGAGAGGAAGAAATTGTTAATTCAGAAAAACTAGGTCTATTTGAAATTCTCCTAACCTCCCTTTAACTCAAAACTATATTAATGACCCTTCTCCATTTCTTCTGTAAAATGTACTGAATCCCACGGCTGGCATTCCATACACTCAGATGTCAATGCACTTCTATGTTGACCAGTTTGATCTGTTGTTTACTAAGAGATAATTGTATTCATCCCCAAACCTGTTAATGCCTATGGTACTCATTACTGTAATTGTGTAATTTAATAGGATATTACACATAATGAAGAAATAGTACAAAAAGTTATTTATGAAAAATTAGATTAAAACTTAGCTGAAGCTTTGAAAAGACACTTTTTTTAGCAAGTTGCTAAAAATAGTTGCTGTTCCATTTTTTCTGGGTAAGACAAACATAAAAGATTGGGGAAATTTTGTAAAAATCTAGGATTCTGTTCCCAGATTGCCTTCAAGTGTCTTTAAGTTCTCACTCTACTTTAAAGAAACTAAAATTGAAATTCATAGGTGATATGATGTGATAAAAGATGAGTCAAATATCAGTCTTTGTCATGCATCAAAAGATTGGCAATGAATGAATGCATATGTGAAAGTTAAAGCTATTTTAATGATACCCAGCTTTAATTAGCAGTTTTGATTTATGGACCAACCATGGTTCCCGATTATGTCAGGTAAGGACAATTTTGCTACAAAGTATTTGTGAAGGTGAAATCGGGTGGGATCCAGTGCACAAGGGAAATGTTCTCCTTTAAAGGAACCAGAGACACTGCTCCTAGAGACACTGCAGGAAGGCAGAATGTGCAAAGTGGGTAGGTTGGCAGAATGGGCAGAAGAAAAATGAAGTTCTGATCTTGTGGCATCTTTTTTTCCCCTTATGAAATCTGAGACAAAGTCATCAACAGAAATCAGGGAAGAGAGTATGGTGGAGATTTGCAGAAAGATTGGAAGTGTGATATTGTCATCTTGAAGAGTAAGTTCATGTATTAGAGAAATGTATAGAATTCTCTTGCAATATTGAATGTCCATCTGAGATTTCTGATCATAAATTTGATCAAAATAGTTGCCTAATTTTATCCAATAAAATTTATCTGTACAGGAGCCAGTGTACAATTGAAGGATATCTGGGTATGTTGTGGTTAGGGTTTGGCAAAGCAAGGATGACAAGGAAAGTGGGGCAAAGAAGTAAAGGTGTTTTAAAGGAGACTATTTCAGTGATGCATCATGGGATCTGGACTAGGTAAAGAAGAATGTTAGGACAGAAAAGGAGGAACAGTTAATATAAAAATAATAGGAGTAATGGGATAGAGAGCTCCATGAGACCAAAGAGTTGTTGGAGGTGAATTACATCAAAAGTACTAGAAATGATGGTCTGCAAGTCTGAGCTTTGAAGTTCAAATCTAAAGCTTTTAGAGGAGGCACAGCTTTTGGTAGTAGGAAAATCTAGGATGTGACCCTGTGAATGGGTGACTGAGATGGGGTGAAGAAATTATCATTTAAGCTAAGGAATTGAGAGGCCAAAATGATGGATGGGTCGTCATGTGGAAGCTGAAGTCAGCAGTGCTGATGACAGTAGTGCTGGAGAAGGAAATGTGTCAGGTGCTCATGCCATTGATGAATGAAGATGAGTGGCACAGTTCAATAGATAACAGCAATAAGGAGGAAGAGGGAGGTGATAAAGTCTGAAAGTTTTAGTGTGAATGATTTTTGAAAATTGAGATGAGATTTTAATCTGACAAATAAGAGGGTGAGAGCCCTAAAGGACTGGGCAGTATGAGAGAGTGCCACTGAGGGTTGAGGGCAGGGGAAGGTCAGAATGCAGAAGGGAGAAGGGGGGACTCATTGAAGATAAGCTTTGTCTATATGTCAATGGACTCCTGTAGACCAAAAAAACCAGCACTGTTTAATCATTATGTTTGTGTGTGTGTGTGTGTGTGCTTACACATCCAAAGATGCCCTCTACTTATGGCAGAACCCATTATAATAGAACTCAACAGTTCACTGGGTAGAGGGAGTCAACTCTTAGATCCAGGCCCCAGAAGGTATGCCTTAAAGCAATAGTATAGTCATCCTCTGAGATGGTGATTCTAAATATGGAAGGGAATGGCCATCCTTAGCTGCTAAAAGATGGGCATTTGAGGGTATTTCTGCAAGTCTGAGCCCAGCTTGTGGTCTCTGTCTGTGAAGCCTTTTCTTTGCCCTCAAATCTTTTCATGGAGCCAAGTGACATCAGTGTCAGCCCACATTCATAAAATAAGAAGAAACACGATGTACTAAAAGCAAGATGTGGTCATTCACTGGGAACCTTCAACCAGAAAATTTGAACTTACAGTAAATATTCATAAGTAAGCAAAGGACCAGGGCCTCTGTATTATACTTGGTGTGAAATGCTACCTAAGTTAAGAAACAACAATCCATAGAGTATTGTGTGCTTTATAAATATATGGAGAAAAATTTAGGTAGAGGCTTTCTAGACTCTGGGCAAGTTAGTTAATAATTTATTTTGGAGAAAACACCTAAAGGTTCAATTTGGAAAAAATAGATAATACCAAGTTATATTCTCACCATGTTTGGCTCTCTCACAATTCTGTTTGTACTAATATCACCTTGTCAGTCAAGGGAAAGAATTGAACTGTCAGCCCAGCTTTTCTGAGGAAAGTGACTCACCAGATTGTTATGTCTACTATCCTCTGGAACGGGCCTCTGGGATGTATTTCTCCAGTACATGAACTGCTGATCCCTTCAGTCAACTTATCAAAAGCATGCTTAAGCTGGATGACATGTGGACAAAATACTGGTTAATTTCACATTTTGCTCTACACTTGTAGCAATATGCAAGTCCAGTATAAGTTCGGCTGCTTCGTTGAATTTGAAATGCGTTGTCAACATATAAATTCCTACTGTGGACTTCCCATATATCAGATGAGTGGTTGAGCTAGAAGATCTTTAAAATACCACCCAGCTCCCAAATTCTAGGATTCTTGTTCACTGCCCAGTTGTCCTAAATGACCCCATGGCCCAAACTTGCACATCTTTGCAAATAGAAGGGGAGGACGAGACAGGTTATTGAGTGTGATTTTAAATTGAAAATGGGGAAAATATTTGAATTGCCTGAGTGCGGTATGAGTGTGATCTTTGGAGAAGACAGACCCAATCTCATAGGCTTGTAGTGGTCATTAAATGAGATATTGCATGCAGAAACTGAGGGTTAGAGAGAATATATGACTCTGGGTTGATAACTACTTGGATAAGGACTCAAATCCAGGTTTTGTTGGTGCCACGGCCTATATATCTGTCAGATTTTTAGCTATAAACAACAGAATCTACTCTAGCTAGTTTAATAGAAAAAGTAATTTAACATTTAGAGGTATGGAAACTACACAGAGAAGAACAAAGTCCCAGTTAAACCTCTGCTACAGTGGACACTCCTCTGCTGTAACTGCTGGGCACATTCTCAGCAAAGCTTTTCACTGATGGTCCTCTTTAGAACCTCATCCTTCGATGTCCTTGGAGGCTGGACTCCTGTTAAGGTGTCCTCACCAGAAGGAATTCCTGGACTCCATGATTGGTCTTCTTTGTTTCACTAACTTATGTGGAAGGAAATGATTGAGCCTAGGTCACTTGCCTGTGGTTCAGTTGCAAAGGAGGTTTAGAAAATGAGTTTCCAGTGTCTACCTTAGAGACAAATAGACTCAATTGGGTGGGAAATTCTCCAACTTAGGGACAGTATTCAGACGGTTCTGGAATCCCCCAAAATAATGACAATTATCTCCTTAATATAGTGTCTCACATTTGTAGAGCTGACAAATTACAAATAACTTTTGTGCTGCTTTCATTGGCTCCTCTAAAGCATAGCAAAAACAGTGAGATAGAAAGCAATAGTCCCTATTTCCCCAGAAAAGGAAACCCTTCTTTCAGGTATAGAAACTCTAGATAGGTTAAAGACTAGACATAAAGTCCTCCAGCTTGTGAGGGCAGAGCCCGTACTTAAACCAGAGCCCCTGGGTCCTTGATTTATCGTCATTGGTGTTCCCCTTACCTAGTAAGGATGGTATTAGCTATTGATCTTTTACAAAGATCAATTTTTATCTGATTTTAAAACTATTCATTATTATATAAAACTTAGAAAATTCAGAAAATTTAAAAAGTAAAACAAAAATGCCCCTGAAATCTCACCACCCAGAGATAATCACTGTTAATGCACATTTTTATTATAAAAATTGAGATCAAACTATATGAAGTATTTTGTATCTTGTTCTTCCTCTTAACATTATATCATGTCATGAAAAGTCTTCACAGCCATGATTTAAATGATTATATAATATTTCATCATACATAGCCACTGCCATGAACTCTCTCCTGGTTGATGGACACTTAAGTTATCACTTGAGGTTTGCTATTATAAATAATGGTGATAAACATTCTTTTAAAATTTTATAAATTTTATATTTGTCACTGATTATTTTTTCTTAATCTGGAAACTTAGAAATAAAATTTCAAGGTGAAAGAGCATGAAGAGATTTACAATTTTTGATATTATATTGCCAAATTGTTTCCCAAAAAGTTATACTAGTTGACAAGCTGTATGTGAGTGTGACTCTTTCTCTGAAACTTCAGGAATACTTGATTTTTGTTCCTTGTAGGTGACTTGATCTTTTTGTTTTTGTTCATTTTTGCTTGAGTGTCTTTGTTGGAATTTTTTTCTTTACATATGTAATTAATTTTTTTCCAAGATTTATCTAGATCTGTACTTCATTTCATTATTGTAGTCATGGTTAGGAGCATTGATTCTGAAACGGGACTACATGACATCGAGTCTGGCTTTGCTAGTTGCTTCTGTGACCTTGGGCAAGTTATCTAACCTCTCTGTGAATCAGCTTCCTTGTCTGTAAAGTAGAGATCACAATAGTTCATATTTCATATGGTTGTGAGGATTAAGGAAAATAATATGAATAAAGTATTTAGACAGATCCTTTTTAGGAGTTACCAGGAATTGAACCCAAGGCCTCATACATGGAAAGCAGGTACTCAACCACTTAGCTACATCTGCTCTCCAATGAGAGTTGGGTTTTTTTGTTTTTGTTTTTGTTTTTTTTTAGGAGGTACCAGAGATCAAACCCAGGACCTCATATATGGGAAGCAGGAGCTCAACAACTCGAGCTACATCTGCTCCCCTAGACAAATTCTTGACACAGCAAATGCTCAAGAAATCTATATAATTATTTTTATTATGTTATTTTCTATTAACATTATCCATTTTTCTTTCACCTCTGAAAAGTTTCCTTTTCCTTCAATTATATCTTAGTTAATGCAAGGGTTCTTAACAAGGGGTCCATGAACTTGAACTGAAATTCAAAAAAACATTATTCTTGTGGGGACGTGTTGGTGTGGGTGTGATATATTCATTAAATAACACACAGTATAGTGTGGACTTAGTAATGGGTCCATGGTTTTCATCTGACTGGCAAAGGGGTCCATGGAACAACAAAGGCTAAGAATCCCTGCTCTGATGCATCTACCCCAAATGTCCAAGTTTGCACCTTAAGAAGTCCTATAATTTTTAGGTGTCTCCTGCTCTTTCCTCTCCCTAGATGTCATCTTTTCTATCCTTTGATATCCCTATATTTCTCTCCTATTTACTCAGAGAGCTTTTCAATTGTGTCCTCTACATTACTGATTCAATTTTCTATACTGACATTTCTGATTTTACTACCTCCAATACAGATTTTGATTATCTTATTTAACTTTTGTCTCCTTGTAATTCTTGATTATATCATCTAGTCCGTTTTCCTCTCAGTTCACTATCTTTATATTTCATCCTGTTTACATCTCAGCTTATTCTACTGATAACTTTCTTCTTCTATTTCATTTAGACCATATCTTCTAATACCTTATTAATGATGTCACATAATCTAAAATTTTTTTCTGAGTCCCATATAAAATATTTTCAGAAATCGGTTCTTCTAAAACTTCAGGTTGATTTTGCTTTCCATTGTTCTGAAGGCTAAAAACATGTCCCTTGGTGGGTTTTATGTTCTCTTTATTCATCTTCAAACAAGGTATGGGCTTTTGGAACCTGATATTGCCTACAGACAGACTATATGTGTCTCCCTTGTCTCTATCATCATCTCCTTGCATGCTGATCAAATTCTTTTTAAATTCTTCTGCTAAATGTCAGGTTGGTATTTCTTACTTGCAGTGCATTTCTCAGTATTTATTAGACTTGCATCTAGTATGGTTATATGGGGTTAACTACTTCACACATGCATTGCCTAGATCTCCACTATTCTGAATTAATGCATTATTTGAAAACCCTCAGTTCCTAGCATGCATTTTCCCAGGGTTTTCCCATCTTTGTGGGTATTATACTTCCTGGGATACAATGTAACAAAACCAGTCTTGACCACTCCTTTCTATAGACAATAGACAAGTTGTCTACAAAGGGCTATAGAAAAATGGGGGAAGAGAGGGCCTTCAGAGTTATACCTAGGCATTCAAGGCTACCGGTTCTCCTTTTGGTGGAGATTCTGTTTTTGTTGTTGTTTTGTTTTTAACCAGTTGGCAGGGAGTGGTGGAGGGGCATTTCTTTCCACGATCTTTCTTCTGTAGTTGAAAAGCTTCTCTGCTTTAATAGGTAAAGTATGAGTATGGGGTTTCCTAATTGAGTTTCCTAAACCAGTGTCATTAATCTAAATAGAGTGAAAATTCAGGCAAGATCCTGGCAATCAGCTTTATTTCAGTATTAGTTTTCAATGTGTTTAGTTTTCCTCTTTTTCTACTTAGGTCTAAAAGTGGGGAGTTGTGTTAAGTTGCATCAGAGACTGCTGACCATATATACCTTTTATAAGTGAAAGTCTCATCTGTGTATCTTTAAAGAAGTCAATATAAATACCTTTTAAAATTACAAATCACCTGATTGTGACAGTCTCCTAGAGCTCTTGGTTTTATGTCTTTGCTACCAAATGATCCCATTTTGTTCCATTTCCTAGATATATATATGTGGGTCATCTCTTTCTTATTAAGCAATCTGTTCCTTGAGGGAAATAACCATACCTGGGTATTCTACATATTTGTTGCCTTTCTTTGCAGAGAACAGTGCTCTGAAAATCTCTGGATGGGTAATGACAAGAGAGCACAGAGAGGCTATTCATGGAGGCACTTATAGCAGAAGGAACAGTTGGGTGCTCCCATAGGGTTGTTCTAAAGGGATTTAAAAGCAATTTGACCTAATGCAATTGCAAACATATTTATTGGGCTTCTACTACATGGAAGGCACTTGGATTCCAAGATAACTAAGCTGTGCCTGCTGCCTTCTCCTATCTTATTAGAAAATACATCTAATAGAGGGAAGACCTTTGTAATGCCTTAATGGAGACTCAAGTAAAGCACAAAACTCAAATGGACTGGATTATTTCCACTTTCTCATCCAACAAACATTTTCTGAGAACCTACCCCAAGGCAATATAACAAGAGTAAAACATTCACCTAATTCTTGTAGTGGTCCATGATAGAAGGAGACAGAAGACCATACGTGATTTGCCTAAGTAATGCAGAGGAGCATGAACATGCTTTTCAGTTATCCACTGTATGGAAACCTCTAACCCTGGGTCCTTGACCCACAATCAGCCTATTCTAGTTCAAGAATCAGGTGTCAGCCTAGTTGTATCTATTATCAATGAGGTCCTCTTCCTGCTTTCCACTCAGTTAAGGAAAATTTCTTTTTTTTCTTTTTTCTTTTCTTTTTTTTTCTTTTCTTTTCTTTTTTCTTTTCTTTTTTGCTTTCTTTTCTTTTTTTCTTTCTTTTCTTTTTTTCTTTTCTTTTCTTTTTTTCTTTTCTTTTCTTTCTTTTCAACACCAGTCCTGTTTGCTAGAAAAGGGCCTTAGGTGCTACCTAGGGCATCTGTTATTTGTTGATTCCTGGAAATAGCCTCTTCGTCCTTAAGCGGTCCTTAGTTACAGCTAAGTTTTACTGCTGGAAGTTGCTTTGCCTATTTTCTAATGACACAATTTGCTGAATTTCACACTTTATTTTTCATATTTATTTCCTTCTGATTAAAAGATAAAAAAATTTTCAAGAGACTGAACTCTAGCTCATAATATAACAGGAAATAGTGATTGATAATATTAGGTAAACAAGGCTTCTAAAAAATATAGTAGTTTTTAATCATCCTGCATTCTTGTAAGGGAAGCAGGAGGTGGCATGTTGCCCATTTTATAGATCAGTAAACTAAGACTCATATTGGGAAAGGTACAGGTCATGGGTGAATAGGTAAAATAAAACAACTAGGCTTTCATTTCATACCCTTCAACTGCATTACCTTCTGCACATTTTCCATCTATGATATAGGTAATACACATTTTCTGAAAGGCAAGGATGCAAAAAATTCTAAAAGTACTGCTAGCTAACTGAATTGGCCTCTTAAAATATGCCAGGAACTGTGCTTTTCATATCTTATCTCATTCGATTTTTACAGTAATGCTATAAAGTAGACATTACTTCCATTTTAGTGATGAAAAAATGAGGACTTAAAAATTATAAGTAAATTGTTCAAGAGTACACAGTTAGTAAGTGGTAGAATTGGAATTTGAACCCAATTCTGTCTGATTCCTTAGCCCATGTGCATTCTAAACTGCCATATTGTGCTGCCTTGAGACTATTGAGTCGAAAATGTTCATTTCACTTTTGCCAAATCTATGACCCAGAGAAATTGTGACTCAAAGTATTGCAAACAGATGGTGACAGAGCAGGAATTAAAAATTAAAATTTTCAGTTTGTAAAGGATAGCATTTCTTTGTGAGAGGTGAGTACCCCAATCAGAATTGTTTCACTGAATTTCAGAGTTGAAAGCATATTTTTTTCTCACCATTTTCCTGAAGAGATACAAAAAAAAAAAAACTATTAGTCCCTATTATTTAGGAAAGTTACGTTCAAGCTTTGTCACCTATTTCAAATCAAAAGAGATTGGCAGCTTAAAAAAGTCTGACCTTAAGATCAGTTGCTACACAGCTTAAGTTAATTTTTAAATGCTTATTCTGAACAAGAGATTTCTGAATATCAGTGGAAATCTCTGGATCAGAACTATGTGTAGTGAAGAGTGCTTAGGATTTGGTATCAAAGCCTGGGGTTAAAATTCAATAATTCCTTTTCCTTTTTGTGTGAACTTGGTTAAATGATTTAATCTCTCTGGCCCTCAGGTTCCTCACTGTAAAATAGATGTAGTTGTACCTTACTTAAGGAATAGTTAAACTAAGGCATGTGAAAAGCCATTTGCAGATTAGAGAGGGCATAACAATGTTAGTCTTTTCCTAATTGGTACCCTTGTCACCTTAACTTTGAAAAAATAAGATTTTATTTTTAACTGTGTTTTTTTTCCTAGCTGTAGCCATTCATTTGTTTGCTCATTCATTCATTCATATATCTACCATTTATTAAGACATTTGCTAGGCCTCACACTGGGTAGGTTTGGAGGAATATATAAAAGGCAGAACGCAGAATCTAACTGCCAGTTCAGTCTCTACTTTGATGTCCAATAGATATTACAACTTAATATATTCAAAACTGAACCCCAATCCCTGCCCTAAAGCTATCCCCTAATCAATCACTCTTCCCATCTCAGTTGCTAGCAACTCCATCCTTCCAGATGGCCAGAACAAAAAAAATTGGAGCCAAATTTGACTTCTCTCTTTCTCTCATACTCCACCTCCAACCATACAGAGAATCTCATTAGCCCTATCTTCAAAGTACATCAAGACCTGACTACATCTTTCCACATTTACTGCTGCTATTCTGGTCCAAGCCACCATCATGTTGAGCTGGGATAAAAGCATTGCCTCCTAAGGTAGAATCTCCATTCCCATCTGCAATTCCTAAAGTCTACTCTTAAGCAGCCTGATGATCCTTACCAAAATGTAAGTTAGGTTATGTCCCTCCCAGTTTAAAACCCTCCAAGGGTTTCTTATCTCATTCAGACCTAAAACCACAGTTCTTCCAATGACATTCAAGGCTCTGCAGCATTTGCTGCTCCACCCACCCACCCTTCCAGATCTCATCTCCTACTACCCTCCCTCATTAACTCTGCTCCAACCTCCTGGCTTGTGACTTCTTGTTTCAAACACCCAAGTGCTCTGCCTGAGGTCGTTTGCACTTGTTCTTTCTTTGGTCCAGGGTGATGTCTAATATTTAACCACCAGTACTACTCAGGCATGGACCAATCCAAAGGCATGCTGGCCTGAGGACTGGAGCTGTGTCCATCCTTTAATTGCTTCTGCCTGGGGAAGCAGCTATACCAAACAGTGCAGATATATTTCAATATTTCAGCAACCCAATTGGCCTTAAAAATCTTCCTGGATAAATATCAGCTTTGGATTTGCTAAATTTTCTCCTCTCCTAGAAGTCCACAGGATTTAATCCCTTACTTCTTCCAGATCCTTGCCACCTTCACAGTGAGTCCCATTCCAGCTACCCTATTTTAAATTTCACTCACCCTCACCCATTTGCTCTACATTATATTTTTCTGTGGAATCATTGCCATCTGATAAATATATTTTTATTATTTATATTGTTTATTTTCTGTCTTTTGCAATAGAATATAAGTACCATGGAGACAAGTCTTTTGTTTTGTTTTGCTTTGTCTTTTTTTTATTACCTGCTGTGATCTCAACACCTAGAACTGTGTACTTGGTAGACACTCAATGAATATTTTTTAAACAAATGAACGAATGCTTCCAAATAGCTTACAGGGTGATTGCATGCACATCTCTCAAAACAGAGAGAAGTCCTGAGCTGCCTGCTTGCTGGAAGAACTGTCATTTTCAGTACTCCTGTCTGGAAGGCTGAAGCCCAAGCCAAGGGAAGATGCTTCCTCCCTCCGGCTTCCCCTGCCTCCTACCCTGGAGAGTCAGTTGGGCATGATGGAGGAGGCTGCCCAGAATGGGATCTCTCCAGCAGTTTTCAATTTTATAATTGTGGCTAACATGGCTTTGAGACTCAATCCCAGCATCCTCCTTCATGACAAAATAACTTTATTTTTATTTTGTCAGGTAAGGTATCATTAACGATTTACCTTGTTTTGACAGCATGGTGCTGTAATTAGTTTCTACAAGAAAATGTACCAATTAACACAGTTTTCACATTTTGACTTAAATCTAAATGGAATCTGGAGGAAGCTGAGAAAATGAAAAAGAGTCTGTGTTAACATTACAAGCAATTCACTTGCTTGTAGAGTAAGGAAGCTATGTGGTAGCTTACAGAACACTTTCTTTAAGGAGTGGTATCCTCTGATGTCCATTCCATCCATGACTCCATTCTCTAAAATCTTCTCCTATTTATCTTATCACTCATACACTTGGTGGTAGATATTAGCCTTTTATTACATTCAGTATGCTTCCCAGATAAATTAAACTTGGAAGATTAGATAGATGGATGGATAGATAGACAGACAGACAGACTGACAGATAATGGAGAGAACTCCAAGATGCGTTTAAGTGAAAAAATTAGTCTGAGGATAAGTGTATGTGCTACCTTTTGTGCTAGACAAGGGAAAAAGTAAGAATATGTATTTGTATTTGTTTATATTTGCATAAACAAGCATTGGACAGATAACCAAGAAACTATTTTTTTTTTTAAAGATTTATTTTATTTTATTACATATCTCCCCTTCCCCCCGCTGCGGCGACGCGCCGAGACTGGTCACTGCGCAGGCACGGCTTTCCCCGCTTGTGGGCGGCTTCTGCTTCCAGTCACGGCCGGCTTTCAGTTCGCGGGTGGCTGGCTGCGCTCCATTCGCGGGCGACCTGCCCTGCCCGTGGCGGCTCTTGCCCTGTCCGTGGCAGCTTCTTGCCCTGCCCACAGCGGCTCCGGCCCGCCCATGGCAGCTTGCCATTCTCAAGGCGGTCTGCCCGCTAGGAGAGGTCCCCG